>PVJH01049976.1:0-10052 GCA_004026705.1 Nesogale talazaci | reverse complement strand
TTAGTCTCAGAAGTGCACAAGGGACCAGTCTTCCCTGTCCTGTGGGGTTCCTCTGAGTTGACTTCCACTCAATGGTAGTGAGTGGTAGGCATCTTTTCTCTGATGTAGGTTTTTTGTTTTTTTTTTTGCTTGTTTTCCCAGTTTGTCTGTTGTTTTTTCCTCTTTTACCTTAAAAAACGTTCCTCAAAGATTTAATTAACTCTTACACTTCTAGTGACTCACTAGAAATCTGATGGCAATCTCTGTGCACCTATGTGGCTTTGATAGGTGGGCCTCACTCTACCGTAATGAAGTCTTCTTGGTTTCATTGGAGCACTGGGATTCTCACTGTTGGCATGCAGACGTTCACACACACCGTTTTCAGGACTGTTGTGTCTCTCACTCTCCTTGGTCTGCCACCCTGACCCAATGCCCCTCGGGGTGCAGAACCTTCCTCCTAGCCTGTACTCTCATTATCTCACTCCGGGCAAGTCTGCCAGGGTGCAAAAGACATCTTTCCTGAAGGGGACTGACAGCAGTATCAGCTGTAGACTCGATAGCCATGAAGGTGGAGCAGGACAGGGTACTATTTCTTTCTGTTGGGCCTGTGGTCACAGTGAGTCATAGCTGGCTCAACAGCAAATATAACATCAATGATTTTGTAGACAGATGAGACGAGGGACTCAGAGAGAGAGTGTGACTGTGCAAAGTCCCAGAACTACTGGCAACAAAGAAATCAAACCTCACTGCCCTTTCTGGCATGCCATGCTGCCAAAGTTAGATGTGAACTAGATAGCTAGCCTGCACATCACCTGTGCTATCACAGGTCCTATAGGGTCTGTGATACAGGTTGCCAGGCCTTTGTGAGAGACAAGCTGGAGAGTAGCGAGGTGCAGTGGCCTCTTGGTTTGCCCTCCAGCCTGATGAAAAATAGCCAAACTCACCCACTTGTGGCCAAGTTAAATCCAACTCATAGTGACCCTATTGGACATAGTAGAACTGCCCACAGGGTTTCTCAGACAAATTTTTTCCTTTTGTGAATAAATAATTTTACTGGGGGCTCTTATCACAATGCAGACATCAGTTGTATCAAGCATATTTGTACCTGTTACCATCATCATTTTCAAAACACTTTCTTCCACTGAGCCCTTGGTGTTAGCTCCTCTTTCTCTCCCTCACCTTCCCATTCTCATCACCCCTTGATAAATGATACATGATTATTATTTTCATATCTTAGACCATCCACTATCTCCCTTCTCTCACATTTCTGTTGTTCAGGCGCCTCGGGGTATGATCCTTGGGATCCGTTCCCCTTTGCTCCCCTTGTGCCCTCACCTTCTCCTACCCTTGTGGTATCACTCTTTCCATGATCGCTCCTGAGAGGTTTATCTGTCTTAGATTCTGCGTATCGAGAGCTCTTGCATGTAACAGTGCACATGCCCTGGTCTAACTGAATCTGTAAGATAGAACAGGAGTCGTGGTAGTGGGGGGTGGGGTGGGAGGAAGCATTAAATAACTAGAGGAAGGTTGTAAGTTTCATCGGGGCTACACTGCGAGCTGGCTGGCTCATCCCTTTCTGGTGACTGTTCTGTGAGGGGATATCCAATTGTCTACACATGTGCTTTGTGTCTCCACTCCAAGCCCCCCTCATTCGCAAAGACATGATTGCTTGTTTTGCGTCTTCTGGTGCCTGATACCTGATCCCGTCGACACCTTGTGATGACACAGGTTCGTGTGCTTCTTTCACGTGGGCTTTGTTGTTCTCCTGCTAGATGGCTGCTTGTTGAACTTCAAGTCTTTAGACCCCACATGCTATACCTTCTAGTAGCCGGGCACCATCAGCTTTTTTTCTCCACACTTGCTTATGCACCCATTTTGTCTTCAGCAATTGTCAAGAAGGTGAGCATCACAGAAGGCCAGGTTATTCAAGTAAAGTGTTCTTGCATCGAGGGAGGACTTGAGTAGGCCCCAATCTGCCCGTTACCTTGATACTTAATACATAAATATATGTACATAGACCTATATCCCTATTGTTATACAGTAATATATTTACATATGTACATGCCTATAGTTATGCCTCTATAAATGTATTTTGCCTGCTAGTTCTTTCCTCTGTTTCCTTTTACATTGCTCCTGTCCCGCTATCACGTTCGACCCTCATTTGGCTCTCAGTCATTTTTCTTGGCTATATTGCACTTGACCAAACACCACCGGGTATTCTGCACCCTCCTGGCCATTGACTTTAGATCTGTTGCTGCTCCCTTGACCCTGGGTTTGTTGGTTTCACCCCTCCTTTCTCTCCACAGCCACCTCCCCTGTCGCACCTCCTACTTCCCACCCCCAGGGACCACCAGTTCCCTTGTTTCTCCTCGGGATTGTTTATCTTGCCCATCTCATATAGATAGACATGAAAAAGAAAAGGCGACAAAGAAGAACAAGAAGGAGGAGGAGGAAGAGGAGGAGAGAAGGGTCTATAAATAGTTCCAGGTCTGTCTGCGGGTCCTTATGTATGTTTCTGGATAGAGTGTGATGAGGTGCCAAACCCTATCCTCCGAGTCTGAAGTCTATTTTTGGGATTCCTCAGGGACTTCATTACTTTGCTCCCTTTCTCTGTTGCATAGTCTTCATGTTTTGCCACTGTGTGTGTGTGTGTGTGTGTGTAGGGGGTGGTGGTGGTGTCAGACCAGGCCCAATTCCCACACTGTGTCTCCAGTGCTGTCATTTGCAGTGCTGTGGGTTAGGGAGGGGATGTTGTGTCTTGTGGTGGGACCAGCCCTGTGGTCCTCTCTGGGCCTTGACTGGTCTGAGCAGGAGTGTTGTCCTCTGAGACCAATTTTGATGGAGAATTCCTGGTGGCATTCCTGGTTGAGTATTAGACAATGCACCAGCCACTGCATGGGAAAAAGAGGGAAGAGTCTGTTCTCGTTGAGATTTTAATGGTCTGAAATCAGTGATGGCAATGGGTTTCATCTTTATGGAGATGGATTGCTTGGTTTTATTTCCATGGAACAGCTGATGGGCTTACACCACCGACTTTTGATTAGCAGCTGAGTTCTGAACACTGTGCTCCCAGGGCTCCTTTATACCCAAATGAGACTATTAAAATACGTAAAAAAGATTATGACTGCAAAGATAGAACAAACTCCCCGAAGTCTTAGCAAGGCATGCCAAGCAGATCTTGTTTTAGATTTAGATATGTCACAGGTGTTTCCTGAAACACTCAGAATAGCCTGGAACAAAAAGGGGGTCTGATCCCTATGTGACAGTCAAGAAAATGGAGACAGTTGGGAATTTCTTTGCCTACCATCTGATGCTAGGTAGAGCCAGTCTTGGAAAGCCATCCGGCTCCCAAACCCTTGTTCTTTCTGTTGCACCAAGCTGCCCCTTAGAACAACAGGTGATTTCCAAATGAGGGTGTTCTGTCTCGGACACCTTTCATCTCTAGTCTGTTTTATTAATGCTCCAGAGATACCCACCCGATAAGGGTGTTTCCAGTGTGGTTAACTTTTCTCTCAAGGCTTTGGCCAAGCTATAATTATTTCTAGTACAACATGTGAGTCCCTCTTGCTTGTCAGGTTTGGTTTCTCCACTTCTTAAGATGGAGTTTCTGTATGTTTGGAACATCGGCTGTTCCTTCAAGAAGAATCCTGCCATGATCTGGGTGGGCCGGCAAGAAGAAAAGTATCTATTTAAAATGTCAGGAGCTGAACTGTAGACTATGGGTTCCAGCCTCTTCTTGGAAGACAGAGTTCACGTTGGTTGCTTACGTGTTTGTGTGCTTGTTTTCACCATGGCCGAAACTCTTGCTGAAGGCCTGTCTCATCATCTGACTTCTATTATTAGATACTTTTCCTAGTCCCTTGGATGAACTTTCTGGTTTAGACATCTTTGTATTCATTTTAGAAAAGCAGTTGAGTACTGTAAACTTGCAAAAGACTGACATTCTTAAAATGATGCTTAATCTGGTCCCAGTCTTCTTGTAGTATTGTCATTGGCTGTTACGCAACTGGTCTTGCATCAGTAATGGAAGCAGTGGGTTGAAGCCATCCACAGGGTTCCGTGGTACCACATGATTGCAGTTTTTTCAGAAATAGAAAATGGAATGTATGTGGGGAAATGTCCTTTATGCATATGGCCTAAATCTCTAAAAATAATACTTTCTCTGGTAACGTTATTAATGTGAACTATATAGAAAACTGTTTACTTTCGAATGGCACTCACCAAAAGTTTTAGAACTATGTTCATATGCTCCACATATTTTTAATCTACATATGCCTGGGACTGTGCTAGGCGTGAAATACACAATGGACTCGCTTCTGGCTTTCTGATGCTCCCCGGAGTTAAAAGAGATTTACTTAATGTGATCATATAATTATAACTATGAAAGGTAGTTTGAAAGATGAGTGTCTATGCCGAGAGGGGGTGTGACAAGGAGGGAGATTAACAAGATCTGGAGGTGATTTATCCATGTGTCTTCCTTGATAGATCAGGAAACAGAGGCAGACAAGACAACTGCCTCTCCTGGATGTGCCCATCCTAGCCTGACCTCCCCATAATGAAATGAATGATTATATTCAAGAAATTAAACCAGTTCTTAATGGCAAAGGCTATAGAGGACTTATCCAGTTTTTTAAAAAAATGTTAAATAATATTGGAACTTGAGTACACTGCTTTTGGGCTCTGATCCAAGCGGTTAGCAGGTCAAAACCACCAACAACTCCTCCAGAGAAAGACTGGACTTTCCATCCCTATAAACAGTCGCAGTCTCAGAAACCCACCGGGAGTTGCTGTGGGTCAGTCTTGAAGGCAGTGGGTTTGGTTTTGGTTTGGTGCAGATAGGTATGTATAACCTAACCACGATGCAAATACGTACGTGAGACTGCAGACACTAGGGTGCCAGGTGAGGATTTACAGCATACCACCAAATTTACGACAAGGGTTACGACTCGAAGGGCCATATGACGGTACATCACAGGAAAGAAAAGATAACACATGCAGAAAATAATACAGAATGCCCTTTGTTGTTGTTGGAAACGCAGAAGTGTCACGGGAATCTGTGTATCTGAGTTGAAACAGAGGTTTCTCTTCATCTTTCTCCCAGAGCTTGTCCGAATTCCTGTCACGAGCTGATCCCGACCGTTAACCAAAAAGTCTGGCGGCTGAGCCCCGGTGGCGCGGTGGTTGTGTGCGGGACTGCGGCCCACAGGGTTGACGGTTCGAATCCAGCAGCAGCTCTCCAGGAGCAAGACTAGGCTTCCTACTCCCACCAGGGCAGTGATGCGGAAAGGAAAAAACAAAAGTCTGGTGAGTTTATTTAACAGATCTGTGGTGAACATGCCTGTCTGCTAATTATTCTCGGCACTTCTCAGTGCTTAGACAATTGTATTGTTTTAGAAGGTGGAAAGAATACATCCCAAAAATGTTAGTCATGACTACCAGGTCGTTCATAGCTGATGGATAGGTTTCTTATGCTCTTTTTGCTTGTCTCTGTTTTCTAAGGTTTCTCTACATGGGCATGCTCCTTTTTGAAGAAAAATATGACGAGAATTATTTTTAAAAGGAAATGATATTTCTAAATTATTAAAATAAGATAATTTAAAATTATTTTAAAAACTCTCGATGGTAGCGCCCCCCCCCCTTTTATTTATTTTGGGTATAGAATCAAAATCTGTCTAGAAACAGTTTCCCTCCACCCGGGAAGTCTGGTTGTCACTTTTCAAGGTGGGCAGGAGGGGGCACGTTTGCAGACCCCTCTCAGGACCCCGGAAAACCAGTCATTTCAACACCCCGCTGTCCTTCCTTCGGTCATCCTGGCTTTGTTCCTTTTCTCTAGATCCACCCTAAGGGGATGTGGAATTCTTTCTTTGGGTTCCTTCTTCTTTTCTTTTCTTCCTTTACATTTTATCCATACTTTTCACAAGGGAATTGTCCCCCCGACTGAGTCTTTTTGGCCCTCAAGATCTCATTTTCATCTTATCCTTCCTTTTGCTGCTATGGACCAGCTGTGCAAACAAATCAGTCATGGAGCGTGGCAGAAGAGATGTCCTAGTCTCTAGGAAGGAAGGTCTTTTAAGAGTGAATGAGGAGTGCTAGAGTCACAATAAAAGAACAATGGATTCCAGGAGCATGGGGAAGCGAGGCTCAAGTCTACCTAGAGACGCCTTGGAGACAATGTGGACCTGGTGGAAAGTCAGTCATTGAAAGCCTTAAGGAGCATGGCCCCCCCTGACACCCATGGGACCACAGTGGCTTGGCATTAACTAGATGACAACTGGTGCGGGGACAGGACTCTTAGGAACCGTCTGATCCTTACAACTATCTCCTTACCACGGTCCCACGTTCTCATCTTCTGCCGTCAGGGGTGAAGTTTATATCGATGACCTATTTTCATTTCCTCATTATTCTCAGCTGCCAACGAGTCATAGAACAATCCGGTTTGGTAAAGACTGTGACTGGGGAAACACAAGTTGTGTGAGGGATGTGTGTGACTCAATAAGTGGGGTGATATCTTCTGAGTCAACTCTGAATCCAGAACTCATATGGCCTGCAAAGTATACCTGGCTTACTAAACTACCAAAGATGTTTTCCCCGCAGCTCTGGTGTGCATGTCATTTTCTGAGCAAATATCACGTGTTTCTGATTACCATACCTAACACTGCCAGGATGGTGTTTCACATGAAATTGTTTGCTTTGTCAGATTAGAATTTAAATCACTTGGATATTTTAGGAAATAGTTAAGGAAAACTTATTGAACATGTCTTATACAGGAAGCAAAAATGGGTTATCCAATGAGCAAAGTCGTCATGGGTTCAGGGTGCCAACAAACTAGGGGTACCAGTTGTCCAAAGCAAAGGTTCATAGGTACCAAACAGATGGACCACTGCAAGAGTGAGTGCCACAGTGAAAGGGAACTTGACAGGGCACCAAATTAAACTGATGCCAGCTCCAGTGTGTATGAGACTGTGCTAACCCAAAATAAAGTTAGGGTCAAGAGGGCAGCCATGCACAAAGTTATCACTTCAACGCTGTCATTAGAACAATTTCCTCACATGCGATCTTTCTGAGAAATAAATGAGATGATTTACATGCGTCTGCAACCTAGTCTGATCCATTTTTTAGCAGCTTGCATTTCAAACTATGTTCACACAGGAAAGGGCAACCTCTCGTGGCAACCTAGAACAGCATATGAAGAGTTAATGAACCTCTCAGGAGAGCGAGTTCAGTCAACTAGTCTTGGGGAAGTAAGGATAACTTGGAATTTCCATTTCTCTGCAGATTGCATTTTTGATCGTGTACAGATCAACTCAGTAGTAAGAGACATATTTCTCACAGATGGGAAACCTGTTGAACTGTTTATCCCATTTACTAGCTTGACAAGGCATGCTGCCTAGGTAATGGCACATGAAGTACTTCATTAATTAAGTGAAGCTTGCACAATCATTTTTGGTGGTTTTTTTTTTTTGGCCTTAATCCATCCTGCCTCAACCTGTCGTGTCGCTTGGTGCCATGAAGGCGATGCTCGCTTAAAACACCCCACACGGCAGAGTAGAACTGTCCTGTGGGCTTCTCTAGGCGGTCACCTTGAGAAGGGTAGATCCCCAGCCCCTTCTCTCCTGAGATCATGCCCCTGGGGGGAGTTAATCCAGGTAGGCTAGAGAAGCAAATTCATAGACACACATAGGAATATGAGGGAAAGGTTTATATATGAGAGTCATGGAACATTGAGAAAGCATCCCAACCCAGTCCAGTCCAAAGTCATATGTCTGATACCAGTCTTTAAAGTCTCCTTCCGACTCACTCACGAAGTCACAGGTCAGTGGGTGCAGAGTCCCGGCTCTGGCAGGGATCCCCTCATGGCTGCTCATTTCCAGGGCTCAGGGTCCATCGGCAGTATCCATGGGTGATAGAAACATCTCAGCGTTGGCAGGGGTCTCTCTCTGGCTTTTCCGGCTTCAGAGGTCTGGTTGCATCAGGGTAAGGCCTTGTGGCTTCTCCGGCTTTTCCAGTTCCTCATACGCTGCCATCTTGCTTTGTCAATGGAGCGATTTCCAACAACTGGGAAGATGGTCTCTCATCTTCACTGGGAAATACCGCGAGACTTCTCAGAATTCTCAGGAGAAAGCCATGCCCACACAGAGGCTTCATTGGCTACTCATTGGCTATCTCCAGATTGACAGTCTAGACTCCACCAATACATCCAATATGAAATTGACATCAAGTACATGACTGCCACATGGGGTGAGGAGCCGAGTGCTTCATAGGTGCATCACCAGGGCTACGCTTAGACTCATCCTATCAAAGGGATATACCGAACTTCTCGAGTCGTGTTTAACTGTAAGCATTCATTGTTAGTGCTTCTTCGGATCCCCCACCTGCCTGAGTCATCCTAGGGTGGTTGACACGTCACTATGAGATTGGAAAGAATCCTGGTGATGTAGTAGACGATGCAGTGAACTGTAATTTGAAAGCGACAGTCAGAGAGAGAGAGAGAGAGAGAGAGAGAGAGAGAGAGAGAGAGAGAGAGAAGACTTTTTACTTCTGGCAAAGAGCGACAATCTTGGAAATTCACAGGAGGCAGTTCTAGGCTGCTCTGGGTTGGAATGGACTCAGTGGCAGAGGGAGGGAACTGAGACAAGGAATGATGCCACCAGTTTCCTAAAGACTCCAGATTCCCCAGGGCAGCTCGATTTCAGTGGCACTTCTGGCTTAAGAGAGCCTAAGAAGAAAGGCCTGGCAACTTACCTCCAAAAGCTAGGCCATGAACCCCGATGGGTCACATCCGTGTAGTATCTGATGGAGTCCTGGAAGAGGAGCCCCTGGGGTCCAAACACGCTCAACCTGCACAGTGGCTACCACAATGGGCGGCAAAAGGTGGCTCAGGATCAGATAATACTTTGCGTTGTGGCCCATGAGGTCACTGTGAGACAGCAGCCAGCTGCAGTCCCCAAATAGGAGATGCCAACCTATTTTCTTGGCCCACGGCATGTAGCCCCTGAAAAGCAAAGCTCCGGCTTCTTTTATCATGAAAGTGCAGTTTTATGAAGTGGGGGGTGGAGAATCTCCCATTCCTGGAAAGGGATGACTAGCAGGTAAAGCTGGGATTATCATCACAACCTTTTACCTCTCTTGAGCAAGATGCACATTCTGAGATATATATATATATATATATATATATATATATATATATATATCCATGATTAAAAAGAGAAAAGGTAGACTTCCTGCCTAGACTCATAGGAATATTCATCTGTAAGTTTTTGACTCAGGTTCCTAATGATGTGATAGTTCATTTCAGGGATGAGACACCGAAGAAGTGACCCGACGTCAGGACCCCAGCCGGTGTCATGACACTTCTCCTGGCCACCTGTCTCTGCCTTCTGCCTCAGGTGTTGCCACAAGGGCTGGAAAGCTGATGTTCATAAGCCTTCCTTTAATAGAGAGCACGAGACACAAAAAGTAGTTCATGATTTAAATACTTCCTACAAAAGGTGTGGGCCCCAAGAATGCAGCAGCCCACCAAGCCTCTGGGACCTGGCGAGGCCTACCTAGCATAGTTGTACAGGCAGCTGACTGCAGAAGGACCTCCAAGGAGACATGGACCTGAGGCCCTGTGCCTCCCCTGTTGGGTCCCTTTGTGGATGGAGGTGTCAAGTTAGCTCAGTGACCTCAGAACAAGACACTGTCTGCCTGGACCGACCTCACAGCTCTTGGTTTCTTGCGACAATTGACACTGTTGTGACAAGTGTGTCGATCCATTTAACTGAGGGTCTTCGTGGTTTCTGCTCACCCCCTGCTTCAAAAAGCTTAGGATTCCTTAGACCACAAAATCCTCGTTTCCTGCGTGAAATAAGTCGGGCAAACTGGAGCAGGTGTGTGTACCTCGACTCCATGCCTCACTATCAGAAATGATGCAGGAATCTAGGAAAGCAGATGACTTCCCCCAAACATAGTCCAGATGGTGGGGGGGGGGAAAGGTGAAGCATGAAAGGGGTGGGGGTCTCTCTTAAAACTTATTATAGCCCAGTCGTGAGTCAAGAAAGCAATCCTATGAATTACAAGCAGAATTTTCTAAA
>PVJH01049975.1:0-10054 GCA_004026705.1 Nesogale talazaci | reverse complement strand
AGGGCCACTTCCCGGGACACTTGGTGGACGTGAGTGGCAGTGGGACTCTCACCCAGAACTACCAGTATGAGGTGTGTCTCGCGGAAGGGTCTGGGACCAGTGAGTTCAAGTTTCTTAAACCTATATTCCCTAACTTTTTGATCAAAGAGATTGATGGGGATACTGAGGAAAATGCCAACCTTAGGAATCATTTGGGGTTAAATTAGCCATCCGATTTTGAAATGTGATTAATAATAACATATAACAATATACCTAGGCTAACACTTCCCTTCACGTAGTTTACATACTCTGACTTAGTAATTATTATCGCTAGCATAGTTAGAGTCCTTTTTACCTGTGCAAGCAGTGAATATTTTTTCTGAGTTTGGAGTCGTCTCATGTTTCACACGTGCCCACAATAGCATGGCAGTGGTCTTCCTTAGGGTCGTCTTGGGTCAGCTCTTTGTAAGCCATAAGTATTTTTGAGGTCCTTACACTTCGGTTTGTTCACTATTATCTTATTGTTGAGAAATTTGTTTTCCTACTTTTTGCATTATTATCATTCTGAATCTAGCCAAATTGTACATGATGACACTCAATTTTAAAAAATGTTCTGCTATCCCCAAATTTGTCGCATCGAAAATATTGCTTTTTGTAGTTTTGATTTCAAAATATTCTTTTCTTTCCTCATAACCAATATTTTATCTGGATGATATTTTTCTCACATCCAGTTTTCTTCCAAAATTGCTATTACTTCTTTAGAGCATGTACTGCTATTCTAAATTCAAATGTAACCCACTACAGTTCTAGAGTGCATTTGAGGTGTGACCCCACATTTATGACTGTATGTATGTACTTTTACTAATGGTAGCTTGTGCAAAGAAAAGGACAGTTGTAGAAAATGGTATCATATGTCAAGCGCATTCTAAATTGAGACTGCCTATATGCCATTTAAATAGCTGACTCATACTCCTGGGAACTTCTCTTATGACTCTTCTGTAGTTTTGGACTTACATTTTCTCTTTTCTTGGCTTCCATCAGTTCTCGTGAAGGATTTACCAATAACTTAATAAAAGCAAGGCGAATTATCAATCAATTTATTCCAAGCTTGACTCTCTGAAAATGCATTTCCACTAGCATGTGATTTGATGGTTTTCTTGGGTGTCAAATACATTTTAGGAATTTGGGGTCTTCAGGGTTTTTCAATGTATTGCTCGATTTCCTCTGAGTTTCCAATGATGAGTTCACCAGTATTCTAATCATTCATTCTGTTTTAGAGATTGGCACACTCGCAGGGACACGCACACATGGGGATTACTTGTTCACAACAAAGTATTTTTCCCCTCAGGGATGGCAATGCGGAAACACTTTTTTGTTATCACAAAAGTGACTGAATAATGCTACTGGTATTTAGTGGATAGAGACCAATGGCACACCGAAACATACCACAATGCACAGGATAGCTTCCTCCCACAAAGTTCGCTGCTAATTGTCCTCGAGTCCACTCTGACTCAGAGTGACCCTCTGTACAACAGTATGGAACACAGTCTGCTCCCCGGCCACTCTCGGCATCTTTGTTGTGCTTGAACCCATTGCTGCAGGCACCAAGTCAATCCATTTTGTTAAGGTTCCCCCTTGTCTTCACTGACCCTCTACTTTACCAAGCAAGATGTCCTGCTCCAGAATTCTGGTATCTGGTATCTCCTTAGAGTACGTGAGCTGAAGTCTCACCATCTTGGCTTCTAAGGAGCATTCTGACTACTTCCTCCGAGAGACATGTTTGTTCATATATATTCAATATTCGTGGCCAACACTAAAACTCAAGTGCATCAATTTGTCTTCATTCTTCTTTTTTCATTGTCCAGTTTTCACATGCATACAAAAGTTATTTAAATGCCATAGCTTTAAGTCAGGTGTACCTTCCACCTTGAAGGTGACACCTTTGCTTTCAAATACTGTTGGATGCAGACTTTCCTACTGTTGTAATGTCATTTAATGTTTTCTCTGCTGTGTTCATGGTCATTGATGGTGGAGCCAAGTGAAATCATATGCTTAATCACTTCAGGGTTTTCTCTTTTTATCATAATTTTTTTGGTCCAGTTGTGAGGATTCCTTTTTTTAATGTTAAGGTGTAACCCATACCGAAGGAGAAGAAATTAGAGGTCAAACATTTGGGTACAGGAATTTCAAAACCAGCAGATCAGGGGGAAAAGCATTAATGAAGTAGTTTCCCCAATAATTGCTAAAGAAAATTTGTTTGCTGAAAGGTCTTGCCAATTGTCTTGTAAAATGAATGAAAATAATTCTGAAACAAAACCCACCGCTGCCACCAAAAAAAACCCTCATCACTGCAATTTTAAATGCTTAGAACAATGACAAAATGCAACCTTTGCTATCCAAAGGATATTAAAATATGACTCACAAATAGAGGATGAAGAATAAGAGTATTTTTAGACTTCACACATAAAGACCTTGGTTTAAGGAGCCCATTGACTAAATACATTTAAAAGATGAAGAATTGTTTCCCACCCAAAACCTTGTATTTAGTGAAGCTTTTCATCAACTTTGATGGTAGAACAAGACGGTTGTAATATATGCCGGGAAACAACAAAATTTCACTCATGTACATTTTTGGCTGCCAAAATTACCTACCCAAATGGGAGAGCAAAATGAGAGAGGGAAGCAGAAGAAACAAAAATGAGACGATCCAATAGAGTACAGATGTGAAATGGAACGCCAGATGTGGTTGAAGAATGATTCCAGGATGACAACTCTACTACGCCACAATGAACACTGAGTTGGGAATTCTGTGACTCAAGAAACAGACCCGAGGGCTGAGCCCCGGTGGCATAATGGTTGTGCACAGGACTGCAGCCCACTGGGATGGAGGTTCAATTCCAGTTCCACAGGAGCAAAGGCTGGGCCTCCTACTCCCATCACCAGAGGGCAGTGATACCTAAAAAAGAAAGAAAGAAAGAAAGAAAAGAAACAGACCCGGTGTGAGTTATCATCAGAAAATCTGCTGATAGTGTATGAAAGGAGAACTGCACAGAGTTTCATAGCAAATGTATGTAGATTAGAATATAACACCTTACCATTAGATCTACTTTTTTGGCCTACTTTCAATTTATCCCAAAATTTTAATACCATTTACCTTTTCTTAAATTGAGGTCTTCCACTGTTTTATATGATCATTGTTGCTGTTTTTAAAACTCTATTCTTTGTCCTTGTTTCATATGTTTTTCTACATAGGGAAGCCAGGATTTATGATGACAGTGAAAGAAATAATAATTACCTATGGACATGAAAGAAGAGGGTAGGGGAAATGGGAGGTCAACATCAATGGGAACAAGAAGAAGGAAATGTTCCAAAATTAATTGTGGCAATGACGGCACAACCCTTCTTAATATGACTGGCCTATTGAATTGTATGTTGTATCAGTTATAGCTCTGCAAAACTAATTTTCATATAAAACTAATTAAAGGTGGAAGGAGGGATAAAGGGAAGCTGAGTTCAAGGAGTTCAAGAAAATATTCTGAAAGTAATGGTGGCAGCAATTGTACAATTATGCTTGATCTAATTGAATTATGGATTATTATTGTGGCAGTCACGTACTTGGTGCCAATTTGACTAAGAGTGCAGGGGTGGAGTCTAGCCTGTTAATCTCGAGCTAGCCAATGAGACTTCTGTATGGGCATGGCTTTCTCTGAGAATTCTGAGAAATCTCACAATATTTCTCCCATGGAGATGAGAGACAAGAGATTCAGTTCCTTGGAGATGAACTACTGACGATGAAATGACAGCATGCTGATCAATCCTGATTTCTGGAGAATGGAGGAGCTGGAGGAGAAGCCACATGGGCTTACACTGATGAAACCAAACCTCTGGGACCAGAGAAGCCACGTGGAGACTCCTGCCTGCACTGAGATGATTCTACTGCCAATGGATACAGCTGGTGGACCCTGAGCTCTGGAAACCAGGAGCTATGAGGTGACCCCTGCCAGCACCAGGATGCTTCTACTGCCGCCAGACACACAAGACTCTGCACCCACTGGCCCATGATTGTCCTGGTGTCATTGCACATGCTTCAAAAGTCAGAAGGAGACTTTATAGACTGGTATTGGACATGTGGGCTACTATGGGACTTATAACCTTTGACTAGACTGGGTTGGGATGCTTTATCAATGTTCCATTCCTCTTGTATATAAACCTTTCCCTTATATCCATATGTGTGTTTATGAATTTGTTTCTCTAGTCTACCCGGACTAACACAGTTATAATATATGTAAGAGCTCCGAATAAAAGAATTAAAAATTTAAAAACTAACTTTAGAAAAATGGAGCATAAAGACAAAGAAATAATACAACGAAAATATAGAACCCAGAAATGTGAAAATACAGATAAAATAAATTATTTTGAAGTAAAGTAACAAGGCACTTTAAAAGGAAATGTGATCTGAGAAGCTTAGTTATCAAAAACAGCCTGCTACAGGTCCAGTGATAGATATAAAAACCAATGGAGGGGCTGAGCCCCGGTGGCGTAGTGGTTGTGCGCGGGACTGCGGCCCACTGGGATGGAGGTTCAATTCCAGCAGTGGGGCTGGGCCTCCTACTCCCACCACCGGAGAGCAGTGATGCCCCCCCCCAAAAACAAACAAACAAAAAAAACCCCAGTGGATTAGAATTGAGAACTCAGAAACACAACTGGTACCGACCCACTGCCATGAAGTCCATTCTGACTTAAAGATCCTCCAGGAGAAGGGTAGATGTTCCCCTGCAGGTTTCCAAGACTGTAACTCTTTACAAAATGGACACAGAAGGCTTTATTTGGGAAGTGGCTGGTGGATTCAAACTAGTGACCTAGATAATTGAATGCTAATGAATAGCCACTACACCATCAGGGCTCTTAAGTAACAATAGATAAAATTTTTTTCATAAAAAATTTTTATAAAAGGCTCAAGCACATTAAGTGGAGGAGAGATAGCCTTTTTACCAAATGGTGCTGGAAAAGCTTAATTTTCACCTGCTAAAGAATGAAACAGGACCCACACCTTACATCAAGTACAAAAATGAACTTGAGATGGATCGAAGACCTAAAGATAAACCACACAACCAAAAAGACTGTCAACAACAAAGAAAAACAGGAACAGACTTAATGGTCCGAATAGAAGGCATCGGCTCACTACTGAACACAATGAAAAACACCTACACTATGGAGGACAAGATAAAGGTCTAGCACCTTCTAAAACTAAGACATTTATGCACATCAAAAAGACTTCATCAAAAGAGTTAAAAAGAGAACTCAGGTTGGGGAGACTATTTAATGATGATACAACAGATAAAGGGCTAATGTTAGAAATCTATAGAAAATGGCAACGTGCTCACAGAAAAATACAAAATAAGCCAATTTTTAAAATGGGCAAAGACACAAAAAGACGATTTACCAAAGACGCTATCCAGGAGGCTGGTGACTATTTAAAGAAATGTGCACATTTGCTAGCAATGAGAGTAATGCAAATTAAAACATAGCACACTGATATTTTTAGAAAAATTCAATACAAGTAATAAATGTTGGAAAGAATGTGGGAACACTGGAACACTCTGATATTGCTGCTGGACTGTCCATTTAATTATAAAACTGCTATGAAAATCAGTACGGCACTTCCTTAAACAAGTGGAAATACAATTACCTTGTGATCCAGCAATCTCTGTAATGAGTATCTACCCTAAAGAAATGAAAGCATACATTATGAACAGACATATGTCCACCTAAGCTTATTGCAGCAGCTTTCATAATAGCAAAAACATGGAAACAACCAAAAGCCTTGATTATAGAGGAATGGATAAACAAACTGGTACATTAATACAATGGAATATTATGCACCAATAAAACAATGATGATTAAATGATGATAACTAAAGCAATGATGACTCCATTGAACACCACAAAAATGGAAAAATTAGAGAATATTATTCATAGCCAAGTCAAACTTATTGATTACAGCATTATTATAAGGGAATTATTATAAGCATTATTATAAGAGAAACATACTTTTTGGCATCACTGTCCTGGTGAGGGTAGGAAGCCTAGCCTTGCTCCTGGAGAGCTGCTGCTGGATTTGAACCACCAACCCAGTGGGCTACAGTCCCGCACATAACCACTACACCACCAGGGCTCAGGCCAAAACTTGGATTTTACAACAAAAGCTAAGACTTTGGAAACTATAAAGAGGCCAGTGGTGCGCGGGACTGAGGCCCACTGGGATGGAGGTTCAATTCCGGCTCCCAGGAGCAAAGGCTAGGCCTCCTACTCCCACCACCAGCGGGCAGTGATGCCTAAAAAAAAAAAAAGAGGTCAGTGATGGGGAGGCAACAGGGACATAAGAGGGATAGGAAATTATAGAAGGAAGAGGGAAGTGAGGGAGGAAGGGAAAATAAAAGAAAAAGAATTATATTTATGAGTCACTTAACAGGATACCATTGCTGATTTAGTGAGTTAAGATGTGCTGTGTAACTATAATAGTCTTCTTTAAAAAAGAAAAAATTTAGGGCTGAGCCCCGGTGGTGTAAGTGGTTGAGTACAGGACTGCAGCCTGTGCGCTTGGCGGTTCAAAAAATAAAAAAATTTAATTTTGACATGAGAGTGAAGGCTTCAAAGCCTAAAACAAAACAAAGGATCTTTGGCTTCTTCACCCCTCTGGTCTAAAGATAGATCTGAGTGGTTAAAAAATGAGGAAAAGTAAAACTGAAGTGAACCTGAGATCTTTAGTGACATACCAGTTTACTTCAAACATATTGGAATAGGGATTAATAATCAAAAGTTAAATGAAAAAGGGGGGTCATTGATGCACCACTAGAAAAGCCACCAAGCACAACAATGGAAAAGGGTGGTTCTGACTGTATAGGAACAGATAATAATCGAAGATCTAGTCTGTTGCATAAAAAGAGATGGGCAGAAATCTAACCCATTTAGAATAATTTAATTTAATCCAAGAACCATAGAAAGTAACACACATAGTGAGAACAATATGGGCCAGAGGAAAAAATCCTAAAACTTCATTTGTACATTAAAGCAACAATACCTAATGATTAAATGTTATTTATTTTCATTAAAAGGACTGAAAGGCTAAAGAATAAGAGCATCATTTAAAGAGCTATCAAAAATACAAAAGTGGGGCTGAGCCCCGGTGGCGTAGTGATTGTGTGCGGGACTGGGGCCCATTGGGTTGGATGTTCAAATCCAGCAGCAAGGCTGGGCCTCCTCCTCCCACCACCAGAGGGCAGTGACGCCCCCCCCAAAATACTAAAGTACAGGAAAGAATAAAGGAATACAAGAAAACTTTCTTGATACAAAAATTGAAAACAGGAGTATTTTTCCTAAATCTACATCAACCATCATATTAATTATAGACTACTAAGGACACAAGAAGATGATCTACTTGCTATTGCTAATTTTACTGGCATATGTTAGCTACCGGATCTCCTAAATGAGATTTTACCTGAAAATAATTTTTATCTAACACTTAAAACACACGTCCAGGAGTGGAGTGGGAGAAAGTTTTATCAAAAGTACCTTGAATGAAGAAAGAAGACTTTGAGACCTTCTGGTCTCAACAAGCCCCTGCTGCTGTTGAGTGGGTCCAGGTTCAAAGCAGCCCTTTGGGGTCCACAGGGTGTCCTGGATTCCCAGGGTTTGCTGGAGCAGTCAGTCACATGATTTCTTTCAGCAAGGGCTGATGGCTTTGAACAACCAACCATTGAGTTAGCAGCAGGGCGCGTTAACCACTACATCACCAGAGCTCATTTTAAAACCATTTCAGCACAGAAAACCCAGGACTCATAAACCTATAGGCAAGGCAAGTAGAATAATGGTTTCGGGGATGAAGGGGAGGTTGGGGGGTGGGGTAGGGAGATTGATGACCAGGAGTCCAGGAAGGAAAAGAATGTTTGGATTGTGGTAGCAATTGTACAATTCTGCTTGATGCAATTAGTATGGAATGATAGTTGTGTTAGCTCCCAATTAATAATAATTTTAAAAAGATTTCTCAATGTCAGTAACTTCTCGAAATAAATGGCATGATTATGTGACTTATAAGTAAAAAAAATGTCCTTAGTCAGCACTTGCTGACTTTGCTATGGAGGAGTCATTCTCTCTCTCTCTCTCTCTCTCTCTCTCTCTCTCTCTCTCTCGTCATTCTCTTAAATAGTCTTTGTCGTGCATTGTATCAAATGGGAGATTATCCTAGGAATGATTGATTCATGGGGAACTAGACTTTTAACTCATGCCTCTAGATCTAAGAAAACAACAGGTTGACTTTTCTACGAATTCAGATTATCGGGAAGGAAAACTATTTAAGCAGTTACTGGCTTTACCGAGAGGATTTGAAGAAAAGAACGGCTTGGAACAACAAAAACCTTGTGGAAAATGACTCTGGTTCCCCGTGCAAGAGCTTTGGATCCACCACCTTTCTATTCTACTCTTGAGAGAGGTATTTACTCAAGAAACACGCGAGGTGGCGCTGTTGGCTAACAAGCGGGACAACCCCCTCTCCCCCAAACACATCACACACACACACAGAGAGAGAGAGAGCCTTCCGCAGCTTCCAGACTGCAGAGGAACTCAGGCTGGAACGTTCGCGGAAAGGAAATCGTGGGGCTAGGTCGGGGAGACCTGGGACTACCTGCCCACAAGCATTGCTATTACCCCGCTGGTTTCTGCGGATTTCGGTCGCTACCTTTTCCGAGAGCGGGCGGTCGGCAGGCCGGGAGCGGAAGCGCTTTTGAAGACCCGGGAAGAATGGAGGCCGGCGGGGAGCTGGCGGTGCTGAAAAGGCAAGTGCTCGTTCTTTGTCTCTTTCTGGGTGCGTCCTGGGCCGCCCAGGAACCGCTTCGCTACTCTGTGGCTGAGGAAACCGAGCAGGGCACGTTTCTGGCTAACCTTGCAAGTGACCTGGGGCTGGGGCTGGGGGAACTGGCAGCCCGAGGATCTAGAATCGTTTCTGATCAGAGCACACGCTTCTTACGACTCAATCCGCTAACGGGTGACTTGATTTTAGCGGAGAAATTGGATCGAGAGGAGCTGTGCGGCCCCACAGACCCCTGTGTGCTGCCTTTCCAGGTGTTACTGGAAATGCCATTCCAGATTGTCCGCGCTGAGCTGTGGCTGAAGGACATCAATGATCATGCCCCGGTGTTTCTGGATCGAGAGATTCCCTTGCAAATATTGGAAAGTACCACCCCCGGGGAGGCGTTTCTCCTAGGACACGCGCAGGATTCAGATGTGGGCATCAACAGCCTGAGTAACTACACCATCAGCCCGAATGCTTATTTCCATATTAATATCCACGGTAGCGCAGACGGGACTATCTACCCAGAATTGGTACTAGATCAAAGGCTGGATCGGGAGGAGGTGCCTCAGCTCAGTTTGACCCTCACGGCCTGGGACGGTGGTTCTCCACCCCGGTCTGGAACCACCCGGGTGTACATCCAGGTCCTGGACATAAATGACAATGCCCCTAAATTCGCGCAGCCGATCTACCAGGTGCAAATTCCCGAGAACAGTCCCGCGGGCTCTCTGGTTGTCACCCTGTCAGCTAGTGACTTGGATACAGGGAGCAATGGAGAACTCTTTTACTCTTTGTTTCCTGCCACTGAAGGAATCCTCAAAACGTTCCAAATCAGTTCACCATCTGGCGAAGTCCATCTTAGAGCCCAGTTGGACTATGAGGTAATCCAAACGTACACGTTGACGGTGCAGGCCAGAGATGGCGGAGGACTGTCTGGGAAATGTACGGTGGTAGTTCAGGTAACGGATGTCAATGACAACTCGCCTGAGCTGCTCCTGTCATCACTCAATAGTCCAATTGCAGAAAACTCACCTGAAACAGTCGTTGCTGTTTTTAGGATTAGAGACAGGGATTCTGGGAACAATGGGAAATTGACGTGCTCCCTTCCAGACGATCTCCCCTTCGTTCTGAAGCCATCAGTCGAGAACTTCTACACTCTGGTCACAGAGAAGCCTTTGGACCGAGAGGAGAGGGCCGAGTACAATGTGACCATCACCGTGAGCGACCTGGG
>PVJH01049974.1:0-10055 GCA_004026705.1 Nesogale talazaci | reverse complement strand
GTATGTATGTATGTATGTATGTATGTATGTATACATTATGATGAGTGCTGTATGAGTCCCCAATAAAATGAATTTAAAAAAAAATAAAATAAAAGTACCCAGGAACATAGTAAGTGACCAGACAGAAACTTGGTTAGGCCGGAACAACAACTGTGAGCACAGCACAGGACCAGGCAGTGCTTGATTCTGCTGACCGTGGGGTCATCATCCGTCCCAACGGAGCCAGCAGCACCCAACAACCACATCCTTCCTCTGTATCGATCAGAAGAGTTTGGACAGCATTGGTGCAATTGGACAGAATTCTGCTGAGAACCCAGAAGTTTTTGTTTGGGGGCAGTATACAAACAATATTTCGAGGTATCAAAAGCAGTCCCTACACACTTTAGGAGACCAAAGGTTATGGAGAATAATATGCAAATAACATCAACTTTGCTACTTAAGATAATCCTAACTAGAACTTTAAAAGGCTTGAAAGTAAACAGGCGGTCATCCAGCTCAGAAGCAACGAAGCCCACATGGAAGCAGCCCACCAGCCTGTGCGACCACAAGGTGTCAAAGGGATCCAGTATCAGGCATTAAAGAACTGAAAATTATATCATTGTAAATGAGGGGGAGTACAGGTTGGAGACCCAAAGCCCATCAACAGGTGAAGCGACATCCCCTTACAGAGGGGTTGTAGGGTGGACATGAGCCAGTCGAGGTACAGTGTAGCAACAATGAAATAGGCAGCTTTCCTCTAGTTCTTAAATGCTTCCTCCCACCATCATGATCCCAATTCTACCTGACAAATTCAACTAGACCAGGGGATGTACACTGGAGCTGGAAACATGGGCAATTCAGGACAGATGATCCCTTCAGGACCAATGGTGAGAGTGATGATACTGAGAGGGTGGAGGGAAGGTGGAGTATAAAGGGGGAACCAATTGCAGGAATCTACATATAACCTCCTCCCTGGGGTACAGGGGAAGTGGATGAAGGGACACATCAGAGACTGTATAATATGACAAAAATAGTGATAATTTATAAATTAAGGGTTCATGGGAGAGGGTGATGGAAGGGAAATATGGGGAACTGATACAGGGGGCCTAAGTAGAAGGAGGGTGTTTTGAGAATGATGATGGTAACACATGTACAAATGTGGTCTGCATACAACTGATGTATGTATTGATCGTGATAAGAGCTGTATGAGTCCCCAGTAAAATGATTAAAAAACCCACAATAAAACCCTGGTTTGGATGGGGAAAAAAGAATCAGGGCTCCTGAATGGGGTGAGAGTAGGGAGCAGAGAGGTATGGGATAAAGGGGAGCTGATATCAAAGCTTTCAAGAAGAAAGAAAATGGTTTGAAAATGAGGGTGTTGGTAATTGTACAATTATGCTTGGTCTAATTAAATTAGGAAATGTTATACTATGTGTATGGACTCCTGATAAAATGATTTTTTAAAAAAGAACCTCAAAAAGATATAGTAACTGGGTGCTTAAAGGCTTGAAAATAAATGAATGGCCATCTAGCTGAGAAGCAACAAAGCCCACAGGGAAGAAGGACACCAGCCTGTGTGGTCATGAGGTGTCAATGAAATTAAGTATTAGGCATCCAAGACCCAGAATAAATCATACCCAAGGTGAATGGGTGGGAGGGGGCATGGAGTGGAGACCTAATGCCCATCTGTAGACAATTGGACACCCCTTTACAGAGGGTTCACAAGGAAAAGATGAACCAGTCAGAGTGTAGTATAGCTCTGATGAAACAGACACTTTCCTCTAGTTCTTTGGTGCTTCACCCCACTACCATGACCTCAATTCTATCTTACAAATCAGATTATGCCACAGCATGCACACTGCTACAGATAAGAGCTCACAACACAGGGGATCTAGTAGATAGGCCCCTCAGGGCCAACAAGGAGAGTAGAGATACCAGGAGGACTAGGGGAGGGTGGTGGTGGGCGAGAAGGCGGAATCAATCAGAAAGATCAAACTATAACTCCCTCCCAGGGGGACAAGTAATGGAAAAGTGGGTGAGGGGCAAGAGAGGATGATGTAAGAAATGGAAAAAATAATCTACGGCTCATCCAGGGTATATGAGGGAGAGCAGGCAGGAGTGGGATTGGGAAGAAATGGGGAGCTGATATGAGGAGCTTAAGAGGGAAGAGAGTGCTTTGAAAATGATGATGGTGGCATATATGCAAAGGTGCTTGGCATATAGCGGAACGTATGGATTGTGATGAGATGCAAGAATTCCCAATGAAAGTATTTTTAAAAACAACAGCAAAAATAAATAAATAAAAATTGGGGAAAAAAAGAAAAGAAAATAGTATAATGAACTTCAGGGTTAGGCTGGGTTCTCCAGATCCAGTGATATATACAGATATTAGTAAATAGACAGACCTATTCATTTATATAAAGAAAATGACTCACACAGTTATAGAAATGGATAAGTCTAGTTTAGTTCAAGTCTGTGCATCAGATGTTAAGCTGAAGGCTTCTCCTGATTTGTGTAGCTGTAGGGACTAAAGAACCAGGAATTAGAATCAGCAAAACCACACACTGGTGGATTCAATCACAGATGAGTCCCAGGTTGGCAGGACAGATGGCAGACTACTATTAACTTCCAGCGTTGGGAGGAAATATGAAATTAAAGAAAGAAAAACAGCAGCAGCAGCATCAATAGGCTTGCACTAATAGCACAGCAATACCCCAAGTTTCTGAGTTAAGTAAGTAAGAAGAAAAATTAAGCATGAACTGAATTCCCAAATCCATAGACCTATGTCCAGGTCAACAAAGTGATGAAGTCTGAGGTCCCAGGGGATTCTGTTTGGGGCTTGTCTCCACAAGGATAGTGTTAGCTACAAGTTCTGATTTAGGAGTTAATCATACTCATTGTTGTCATTGCTTGGTTCAACTGGGCCAAAAGGTAGGTGGGACAATTACTCTCTTCAGGTATCTAATGAGGCTCTCAGGGAATTTGGCCCCAGTGGCCACAGAGACTCCTGTAAATGCCTGCTGTGTGATTCCTCCAAACATTTTTCAGGGATAGCAGACTAAGACCATGAACACCTACTCCTCACTCATTCAGGACTTGCCTATATCCCCAAGAATCTCCAATCCCTACAATATAGAGAAACACTGGCCAATGGTACAGAGGTGAAGAACACATGGGAGCTGTAGTATCGCCTTCAGGTATGGTGATGGCGGAGGAGATAGAGATATTTTCTTAATAGGACATGAAGATTTTTTTAGGCATTCTCTTTGTTAAATCTTGCAGATCCAGGGACCAATAACAAGAGTCTTATATCAATTGCATGTGTCTTGAAATAAGCTTAGTGATCATCAACTGTTTCTTTTATTATTTCTTTAACAAGCTACTAAGGAGTAAAGAAATAACCAGGAAATATAAGCGACATATACAATCAGATGGGGAATTTACTTTGGTAGTGTAGAGACTGGGTGCAAATACTGATTGAGCAATTTTGATAAAGTGATAAGACCACGGCTGGGGTCTGAGTTGTCTTATCTGGATCCTCAGTTCCTAGGTATCTCCCCTGTTGCTCTTGTCTGCATCTGGACCTAGATCTATGTGTGGGGGAAACGAGTCCAGTGTCTCTGAATTTCTCCTTCTGGGCCTCTTCTGGAAGCCCCAGCAGAAGCAGATCCTCTTCCTACTTTTCTTGAACATGTACCTGGCCACAGTCCTGGGCAACCTGCTCATCATCCTGGCCATCAGCACAGACTCCCGCCTGCACACCCCCATGTACTTCTTCCTCAGAAGTCTATCCTTTGTGGATGTCTGCTTCTCCTCCACAACGGTCTCCAGGGTACTAGTCAACCACATAATCGGGAGTCAAATCATCTCTTTCTCCGGATGTCTCACACAAATGTATATTTTCATTGTGTTTGCAGACATGGACAATTTCCTCTTGGCTGTGATGGCCTATGACCGCTTTGTTGCCGTGTGCCACCCCTTACACTACACAATGAAGATGACCCATCAGCTCTGTGTCCTGCTGGTTGCTGGACCATGGGTCATTGCCAATCTGAATGCTCTGTTGCATACCTTGTTGATGGCCCGGCTTTCATTTAGTGCAGAAAACAGGATCCTTCACTTCTTCTGTGATGTAGCTGCCCTCCTGAAACTCTCTTGTACTGACACATATCTCAATGAGATGATGGTTTTTATTGTGGGAGGTCTGATTATGGCGATCCCGTTGTTTTGTATTCTTGTTTCCTACATGTGCATCACCTGTGCTATCCTGAGAGTCCCATCCACGAAGGGAAAGTGGAAAGCCTTCTCCACCTGTGGCTCCCACCTGGCTGTGGTGTCCCTCTTCTACGGCACCATCATCGCTGTGTATCTCACCCCTTCATCCTCTCACTCGGCTGAGAAAGACACCATAGCTACTGTCATGTACACGGTGGTCACTCCCATGCTGAATCCCTTCATCTACAGTCTGAGGAACAAAGACATGAAAGAAGCTGTAAGAAAATTGATTAGCAAAAAGACAGGTTTTAGCTGAAGGAGGCATCATGGAATTTTGATCTATCAACAGGTATGTAAACTTTTGACAGTTCACTCTAATATGTTTGTCTCTGTGCACACACATTTTTGATGTCCTATTCACAAGATCTGAGGGGCCCTAATGTAGTAGTGGTTACACATTGGTCTGATAACTGCAAAGCCAGCAGTTCTAAACCACCAGCTCCTCCACGGGAAAAGGATAAGAGTTTCTACTTCTGGAAAGAGTCACAGGTTAGGAAACCACAGACACAGTTTTAACCTGAGCTAAAGAAAGTCACATGCAGTCAAACTTGACTTGATAGTATTGAATGTGTTGTGAACTTTTAGTCATAATCTATCTAAAAAGTCACAACTTTTTAGTCACTACCGATCAGTGATCACGGTATTTTTTTTGGACTGAATTTTTTAAAAAATTAGGAATATATGTTCTTTCATAGCTACTATTTTGGAGCATACTTTTTTGCTCTGATGAAATATTTTTAAAATGTCTTTCTTATTAATCATTTTATTGGAGGGCTCTTCCAAATCTTATGCCAATCCATCATTCAATTGTATTAAGTACACTTGTACATATGTTGCCATCAACATTTCCAAAGGAGTTTCTTTCTGCTGGAGTAGGTAGTATCAGTTCCTTTTTCCCCTTCTTAGCCCACTTTCCATCTTCCTGAAACCTAGATCAAAGAGATATTATTATTATTGTTATTTCATATCTTACATTGTCCCTTCACCTACATTTCAAATATTTGTCCCCCTGGGTGGTGGTGGTTATATATTCAATTTTGTGATCAGTTCTCCCCATTCACCCACTTCATGGTATCTCTACTCCCACTACCATTTCTGTGGGGTTTATCTACCCTGGATTCCATGTGTCCAGAGATGCTATCTATACCAGTGTGTATACTCTGGTCTAGACGGATTTGTTAGGTAGAACTGGGTCATGATATTGGATGGGATGGGGTGGGGAGGAGCATTCAAGAACTGGAGAAACGTTTTGTTTTTTCTTGGTGCTGTACTGCACCCTGGCTGAATTGTCTCTTGTTTGTGACCCTTTTTAGGAGATGTTCAGTTGTCTACAGATAGGTTTCAGCTCTCCAATCAGGCTCTCCTCTTTCACATTGATATAATTGTTTTTGGACCTTTTGTTACCTGATACCTGATCCCATCAACACCTTGTGATAACACAGACTGGTGTACTTCTTCTATGTGGGATTTGTTGTTTCCCTGCTAGATGGCCACTTGTTTAAATTAAAGCCTTTTAGATCCCTGATCTTTTGATAGCTGGACACCATTAGCTTTATTTACCACATTTGCTTATGCACCCATTTTGCCTTCAGTAATCGTGTCGGGAAGGTGAGTATCACAGAGAGCTAAGTTATTAGAACAAAGTGTTTTTGTGCTCAATGCTTAGCATTGAGTAGAGATCCAAAGTCCACCTGCTATCTTAATACTTAAAATATAAATATATGTACATTGATCTATATCCCTACCATTATAAATTCATATATTCACACATATATGCCTATACCTATATCTCTAGAAATAGCGTTTGCATCCTAGTTCTTTCCTCTATTCTCGTTCACCTTCATCCTGTCCCACTTGCCCTCCATTCTGCTCTCAGTAATTCCTCTCAAATATATGATCAAACCCCACCAGGCATTCTACCTCTGACTTAATTCCAACCATTTTTTAGGGAATGATGCTAATTGTTAATTACTCCATTATAGAATGTGTTTCCTTCTATTTTCTCACTCCACTGATGGAAATGCTTTCAGAAGCCAAAACTCTTCATGAGCGATGCTAAAGGACAGAGAAGCCTTGTGGGTTTTGCAACTCTTCAAGTCTTTATGGGAGCAGCCTGTCATAGTTCCCCCCACAGAATGGCTGGAATGTCATAGAATGAGAAGGAAAAAGCCTAAGGCTAAAATGCTACCCAACTGCAGTCCACTGCAATGATGTGCGTTCTGTCTCGTAGCAATCCTGTAGGACGGAGTAGAACTGCCCCTGAGGTTTGCTGAGATTGTCCATCTTTACAGGAACAAACACCCGATCCTTTTCAGTGGAGTACCTGGTGGAACTGAACTGCCAATCTGTGGTTTGAAGTCCAATGTGTAGCTCACAGTGCCACCAGGGATCCTTGAATCTACATTCCTGGTGGTGTTTCAGTCTGGCTGCTGGTGTCACCTAGGGAGCTTTTAAAATACAGTGGTGCTCAAGGAAGAGATGAGGGAGCCGGGGTGCAGAGTAGCACTGATGAAACATACAACTTTCATCTGGTTCTTTAATCCCCCCCCCCCCAATATCATGACCCCAATACGACCTTACAAATTTGGCTAGACCAGAGGATGTGCCCTGGTACAGATCAGAACTCACAACACAGGGAATCTCGGATAAATAAACCTCCCAGGATCAATAGTGAGAGTAGGGATACCAGGAGAGAAAGCGGAAGGAGAAGGGAGGGGGAGAGAGTGGGAACCAATTGCAATGATTGTACCTTCCCAGGGTACAGATAACAGAAAAATGGGTGAAGGGAGACAGCCATCGGTGTAAGACACTAAAAAAATTATAAATTATCAAGGGTTCATGATGGAGGGAGGGTGGGAGAAGGAGGGGAAATGAGCTGATACCCAGGGCTAAAGTAGAAAGAAAATATTTTGAAAATGATAACAGCATATTGTACAAATGTGCTTCACACAATGGATGTATGTATGGAATGTGATGAGGGCTGTAAGAGCCCCCATGAAATGACTAAAAAGATACAGTGCTGTTAACCCAAATGCTGAGTGGCTCCCCAACACTGGTGTTCTTTCCTTCCCCCTGGGTTCTTATGAACTTGATGAGTTGATAATTCATATTTGAATATATTTTGTGATCATTCTTTAGGAATGAGACTTAAAAACTCTCAAGAATTTTGTAAACCAATGTAGTAAGGGCTATTGTAGGTGAACTTGTGTTAGTATCATTCCTTTGATCCTAAATAAGTTTTCCACTCCTCATACAGAATCCCAAGGACACATCATCTTTTCTAGTGTCTCATCCTCCAATTGGATTATTGTGGTAGTCATGTGCTTACGTTAATTTCATGATTGAGATGTAGGGGTGGAGTCTAGCCTGTTAATCTGGAGATAGCCATTGAGTAGCCAATGAGGCCTCTGTGTGGACATGGCTTTCTCTTGAGACTTCTGGGAAATCTCAGGATATTTCCCTCGTGGAGATAAGAAGTTGTTGGGAGTTAGTCTCAGAGACGATGATTTATGGACAAGACAAAATGGCAGTGTCCAAGCTGCTGCAGGAGCCGGAGGAGAAGCCACACGGCTTTGCCCTGATGGAACCAGACCTCTGAAGCTGGAGAAGCTATGGGGAGACCCCTACCAGCAATGAGTTGCTTCTGCCACCATGGAATGCTGTTGATGGACCCTGAGCCCTGGAAGCGAGGAGCCATAGGGAGACCCCTGTCAGCGCCAGGACTCTGCACCTCTGGCCTGTGACTTCGTGAGTCAGAAGGAGACTTTATAGACCGATATTGGGTATATGGATTAATATTCGACTTATGACTTTGAACCGGACTGGGCTGGGATGCTTTCTGTTGTGTTCCATTCCTTTTGCATATAAACCATTTCCTTATATCCATATGCGTTTCTATGAAATTTGTTCCTCTCGTCTACCCGGACTGACACAACTATCTTATCATGTAGGAATATGACAATATTAACTTAGATATGTTTTTTTTCTTAGGAGCCTCTGTGTGTGACAAATGAGTTAGGCACTGGCCTACTAGATGGGAAGCTAGAAGGTTCCACCCAGAAATGGCTTTGAAAACTATGCTTGGCCATTTGCTCCTGAAAGGTCACAGTCTTAAAAACCACATGACATAGTTTTACTCTCCACTCACGGGCTCACCATAAGTCTGAACAGTAACTGAGTACAGTAGCTACAATACTTTTTTTTCTTTCAAAGAAACAGCTCAGCATTTATTAATCCATCTTCTGGATGCCTTGTTTGCCCCTTGTCCCCTTGAAGAGCTAAGTCAATGTCACCTCTTATGTGACAGAATGTTCACTGACTACTTTCACTGAAACGGCTTTTCTCTCTTCTGGGTTCTAACAAAACCCAAACCCAACCCCAACCGCCCCCCCTTTTACTTCGTGTCACTAACCATGTGACTCCACATAGTCAGCTCTTGATGCTTCCACTCCCCTTACCTGAGAGTGTGTGAACTGCTTGGGACTCACAAAACATTCACTTTGCTGTTATGGACAGTCTTGTGACACCACAGAGACATGAATGGCCACTGAACTCCTGAAAAGATGCACAGCATCATGAGCCATCACAGAGATGCAAATCAAAACCACTGTGAGATAACATGACTCTTCTACTGGGATGACTAAGACAAAAGCAAACACAGAAGCAGAATAGCAAATGTTTGGGAGGACATGGGGAACCAGAATCCTTGTCCGTTGCTCATGGATGTGCAAAATGACATTGTCATAGAGGAAATTTTATGGTGACTTCTCAAAAAACTCAAAATAGCTCTTCCATATGACACAGAAATTCCACCCCTCAGTACATACTCCACACACTTGACAGCATAGACTACAACAGAGACTTCTACACCAATTATTGCAGCACTGATCACTATAAACACAAAGTGGAAACAATCAACATGGTCATACAGAGGACTAGTTAAACACAATGCAGCACATTGGAATATTACTGATCCAAGTGGACACGTGCAGTCTTGCTATAAGCCATGGACCTCAAAGACATTCTACTGCACAAAATAAGCCAAGCACAAAAGGCAAATACTGTATGACCTTACTTACATAGAAGACAAGAAGGGCAAATATGAAGAGAATAAAACTTACTAGTGGTTACCAGTGGAGCAAAGGAAAATTAAAAGGGGTCCATGTTGTTGGAAATATGTTGATTAGACATAGGAATGCATAACTGGTTATGTAATTGTGGTCAGTAAGCTGTAAAAATGGAATTGGTGAAAGTTGTAACAAAGATATAATTACAACAATGACAAGAAAAGTAGCACTTAAGGCTGCTTATGTACAACTCCAAATCTCATGGGATTTGGCTTTTGGTTTGGAGGGTTATGTTAATGGTATCATGCGACATCCCAGTTAACTCATCTAACAAAGTATTTATTGCTTCCGTTATATTTTCTAATTCATTGGGTAGTGCCTGGGCTCTAGAAAGCTTTCAAGTGGTCATCCAAGCACTATAATTTGTCTCTATGTGACTGGAACATAGAGAAAGGAGGAGGGTCAGAATTAGAAGAAGATATGGAATGTTTGACTAATGGTCTTTTTGAACCACCACCTACATTGCCATGAGACCAGTAGAGTTGCATGATGTCTAGCTACCGGTAGTGAACATTTTGTTCAAAGTTCCCAGAAAAGAATCTTGAATACAAGGGGAGGAAATGACAGACAGAATCTCAAATTTGAATCAAATCCAGAATTCCTGGAGTTATGTTGGTTGGATGAACCCCTGGCAATCTTGAAAATCAAACCAAAAACATTCCTTGAAGTTTTCTT
>PVJH01049973.1:0-10042 GCA_004026705.1 Nesogale talazaci | reverse complement strand
TCCCTTGAACGCTCATTCTCCGCATGTTGGTTCCACCATCTGCAGAGTGTTGGGGTCGGCCTGGGGACCTGCTGGAAACCTGGTAGGTGAGGGGATAACCAGACCTCTCCTCTCAGGGGGAAGGCGTGGCCTACCGAGGGCGGCTCCTGCTCTCCCTGGAGACCAAGTTGGTGGAGCACAGCGAGCAGAAGGTGGAGGATCTGCCTGCGGATGACATCCTCCGGGTGGAGGTAAGGGCGCCCTGGTGAGCAGGTGGACCCGAGCCGGTCTGCACCCTCTGCTTCCCTGGAGGGATGCACAGAGTGTCAAAGAAGATCAAGGAAAGCATTTTAGAAGTAGCGAGCTCGATGCACAGTAAGACACGCCACGTCACGGGCTGAATAGCCATCGCCCGCTCAGCCCTCCTTCATCGCGTGCCAGGCAAGGAGCCCCTGGGTGGCACAAGGATAGGTTGATGTTTGAGTCCACCAAAAGAGAGGCCTGGTGACCACTGCCCCCCCCCACCCCCCAAACCAGCCGTTGAACACCCAGTGGGGTGAGTGCAGCTGACCTGGGTGGGGCCACCATGAGCCAGGGGCCACTCAGAGGCAGTGAGATCTCACGGAGGACACTCAGTGGCCCCAGCATCCAGACTCAAACTCCGTGTTACACACCAGAAGGCCCAGCTTCATCCCAGCGGTGCTGGCAGGGCTGGAGCTGCCCCTGTGGAGCCAGCACAGGGGTTTAAACCCACCCGTTCTGCCGTCTGGTAGGGCTGGGTCTAACCCAGCCCTCCCCCTCCTCCATGCGTCAGCCTCCCGCTGTAAGCCAGAGCCTGTTGCCAATTCCGTCTCGGGGGGATCCGTTGCACGGCTCCGTGGAGTTTTCTGGGCAGAATCTCTGCAGAAGCAGAGTGCCAGGCCTTTCCCCCTCGGCACCAATGGTGAAATTGGGGTGAGAAGGAGGCTTCGTTCCTCAAGACTCTGTGAGACCCAGCTGTGTTGTCAGCACGCAGGAAGTGTCTGCCGGGGCGACTAGGTGCCCCCCTTCTCCTTTGCCTTCCATGGGGCAGATCTGGTCTTCAATCCCCCACGCCCCCTGCTGCGAGAGTCTTCAAAAGCCTCTCATTCAGGGGAAGGCGGCTTGCTGGCTGCCTGCCACGTCCCTGGCCCTATGCCCGACGCCCACTGGGGGCAGTGGGATGTAGTCACACAGATGGTCGTGGGCGCTTGTGGAGGGCACTGCTGACTGGTGTGGGGGACCCTGGGTGGCAGCTGGGTGGGGGTGGTGGTCGTGGGAGTGGGGGTGGTGGGCTGCAGCTTCAGGCCCCGTCTGAACTGTGTGGAGGCTCTGGTGCCCTGGAGCCTGGCGTGGCGGTGTCCTGGTGCCCTGGAGCCTGGCGTGGCGGTGCCCTGGCTGGTGGCTTGGATTTGGGAGTGGCATGGGCCCAGGGAGCAGCTCTTAGGAGGAAAGCGTGTCCAAGCACGCCCAGACCTGGAGCGGGTTTGCTCGGTCAGGGACCAGAAATGGATGGTGTTTTCTTCTTAGCCTATTGACCGCCGGCTGTCCAGCCGGGAGTCCCTGGGTGCTGATCAGGCCCAGGAACCACTGGCCACGCGTGTCCGGCATGCCCATCCTGGGTGTCTACCTGTGGCCCTCCGTCACCCTGCGCCCGCCCTCTGTCCTCAGAAGTACCTCCGGAGACGCAAGTACTCCTTGTTCGCTGCCTTCTACTCGGCCTCCATGCTGCAGGACGTGGACGCCGCCGTGCAGTTCGAGGTCAGCATCGGGAACTATGGCAACAAGTTCGATGCCACCTGCTTGCCGCTGGTCTCTACCACCCAGTACAGCCGGGCTGTCTTCGACGGTGAGCCAGGGGCTGGGCGCCAGCCTCCCCGGAGTCCCAAGTCCTGGCCCTCCTGGCAGACCCTGTCTCCTCGTGTCCTCCTTCCTCCCTCCCTCCGCCCCCCTCCCTGTCGCCAGCGCCCACTGACTGTGTGTGCCCCAGAAGCGGCCGTCGTCAGCGAGGGGTTTGACTTGTTTCCACGATGTGGTGGTGTCCGTGGAGTTTGGCCTTGGGGGACCTCTGCGTGGATCCCCATGCTCGTTCCAACAGCTCTGTTTGAGAACTCAGTGCCATCGGGACCCCGCAGGAGAGAGGGTGGGGAGAACGGCCCCGTGGGTCCCAGGGCTGCTTCTGTTCCTTCACCCGCCGCTAGCCAGCCCAGAGAGCCCGTCTGCCCCCCATCGAGACGCTGAGACGCTGGCGGTTTCGAACTGCAGACCGCACCCGCCGCTGTGCCACCAGGGCCTGAATGACAGCAGCTATCTGCTCAGTGCGGAAAGGGCACGCAGGCAGAATGTCTGCCACGCGTCCCCGGGGAGTCCTTGGCAGGGGGAGGGCGGCCTGTCTCCCTTGCAGCCCTAGGGCGTCTAGAAGCCGTGCGGGCCCCATCCCACCTGCCCCTGCACTCCTGGTCCCGCGCTCAGGCCCCTGTCCCCGCTGCCAGGCTGCCACTACTACTATTTACCCTGGGGCAACGTGAAGCCCGTGGTGGTGCTGTCGTCCTACTGGGAGGACATCAGCCACAGGATGGACACGCAGAACTGGCTGCTCAGCATCGCCGACCGCCTGGTGAGTGGAAAGCGGCCACAGCGGCTGCAGGGACCCACGGGCAACGCCCCCCCCCCACCGCCCGCCCCCCGTGGGCAGGTGGGCGGCCGGTGCTCTCAGATAAGCCCACCTGCCGGGCCACACACCCTAGACCCGTGTCTCCAGTCCCGGACAGGCCTGTGGCGCTGGTCCTGGGAAAAGAGCAGAGGACTTGTCTGACGTGGGACACAGCCCGGGGAGTGAGGGAGCCGGGCAGAACCCAGAGGTGTTCATTCATTCACCAGGTGCCTTTGACGCACCCCTGGGTGAGGACCCCCAGAAAGGAGGCAGGTCTCCCGATCTGAGGGGTGTGTATGTGTGTCAGTTGAGTGGAGGAGAGAGCAGCGGGAAAGGCCTGGCTATGGGGGAAGCGGGGCGGGGTGGACGCAATGGGAGGGAAGTAGAAAGGTGTTTGTGACCAGAGAGGATGAGCATAGGTAATGGGAAAGGGGTGTGTGTGGGGCAGGTGAGAACTGGGAGGGGAACCAGGTCCCCGATGGAGAGTGCTGGTGACCCACACCTTCCGCCAGAGGCCAGGACGCAGCAAGATGGGGGAGCATTTCGGAGTTGATGATGCAGAACTCTCTGCCTGGTCTTCCTCTTCCAGCCCGACCCCAGGGTCCTCAGGAACAAGGGCCTGTCCCCAGCTGAGGGAGGCAGGTGGGTGGGAGGCGTGTGGGAGCCCTGCCCAGCAGGAAGCCTGTGGAGCTGCAGGTGGACACATTGCAGAGGGGAGGCTGCCGCAGCCCTCCGGGCCCGGGCTGTGGTCCTCTGGAGAAGGACCCGCCTGGGATTAGCAGTCCCTTAAGTGGACCTGGAGAAAGGGTGACTGGACCGCATGGGCGCCGGCTGGCGGTAGGGTCTGGGCAGAAGAAAGCGTTCCAGGTGGGGAGAGGGCATGAGCTCCCTTACCTGTGTGTGGGTCTCAGACTTACCTGTCTGGAAGGCAGGCCGGGAGGAGCCGGGTGCAGCAGCTCTTCCTGGAGTTACGTGTTCCCAGTCTGAAGCTCCCTGTGACCCTGAGGGGACTGGGACTCATGGCTTCAGAGTGTGGAAGCCCCGGAAGGTTCTGGAGCCAGGGCGGCTCTGGGTTTTTGCCTTGCTGGTGTGCCCTGTTGATTCCTCTCTGACTCAGAGCCAGGCGGAGGCCCCAGTGTGACCTGCTTTCCTGGCCTGTCTCACAGGAAGCCGGTCTCGAGCAGGTCCACCTGGCCCTGAAGGTGCAGAGCTCGAGCGAGGACCTGGACTCCCTGGTGGCTCAGTTGATGGACGAGCTCATTGCCGACTGCAGGTAGGAGGCCCCTAGCCTCTCTGTGGGCTGCCATCCGGGGGGCGCACTGAGGTGTGGTGCCGAGTGATGCAGGCCAGCTGCCCAGCCCAGGCAGAGTCTGAAGGTGGTGGTGGCAACCTGGGGAGTTGAAAGGTGACATTCAGAGCAGGCCGTAAATCTCCCCGCAGCCGCAGCAGCTGTGGGCCGGGTGGCCACTTACCTGAATGGTGAGCTTTGTGCCTCTGATCCCCGACTCTCTCCCCCACCTCCTTCCCTGATGGAATAGCTGGGAGAGGCTGGGGACAAGGTCGAGTTGGGGGGTGTGTGTCTCGGTTTCTGTTTAGCCTCTTGGTGACCTGATTGTCAGCCCCCGGAAAAGGGGGTTCCAGAGGGGGAGTCTCGGAGGCCTGGGGGGTGGGGAGCCTCCCGGTGCCTCCTCCCTCACCAGGTGCTTTGGGGCTGGCCCTTCAACAGCGCCGAGCCTCCGCTTCTCAAGGCTAGGCTGGCATTGCAGAGCACACAACCTGCTAATGGTCGCATGGCGAGGGTGCCCGGCTCTGGGAGCCCATGGCCACAGAATCAGTTCTGACTCAGAGGGACCCTTCACAGGGCTGGTGGGAACAGGCCACCTCATCTGCCTCCCAGGGAGCGGCTGGTGGGTTTGAACCACACACCTTGAGGTTAGCAGCCCAGCGGTGATCACCTGGCCCTCAGGGAGTATTTAATAAAAATGGTAATGCTAGGACCCCTGGGGGCGTGGTGGTTCCACCTTGGGCTGCCAACCTCAGCAGTTCAAAACCACTAGCCACTCCTCTGGAGAAGATTGGGCTTTCTGGTGCCGTCAATCAAGAGTCACCGTCTCAGAGACTTGCAGGCGCCGTTCTGCCCTGCCCTGTTGGGTGACTCCACGCCAGCTCCACTCGATGGCAGTGAGTTTGGTTTTTCAAGGACCCCTGGGGTGCAGCAGTAAGCGGGGGGCTTATGAAGAAGAGGAGACAGTGGGAGAAGTAACCAGGCACTGTAACCAGCTTTGCAGGTTTGGACAACTTGACTCCCCCGACTTCAGTGTTGTCGGCTGGTGGGTGGGCTTAAGGGTACATCGCTGACTCTCTGCCCATTCGGGGCAAAGTGTGAACGGAGGCAGGAGCTTTCTGTACACCCCCCTACCCCCCGCCAGCTCTGGTGTCCTCCCCCTCCCCTTTCCTGCAGCTGTCCCCCTTCTGGTTCTCCCTCTTCCAGCTGGAAAGGGGTATCTTCACCAGATACTGTTATTCCCAAAACTAGCTCCCTCTCCCCTCCCATGGTGGGGATCCAGACAGTTGGCACCCAGCCCCTAGGCTCCTGGCCTGGTGCTCTGGGTGCCCCAACATGAGGCTGCCACTTCCAGTGTACAGGGGTAACAGAGGTGAACGTGGCTGAAGGAAGTAGAGTGTACCAGGGGCCGGAGCCAAAGGTCATAGGGCTCAGAGCTGCCGCGTGTCCACCCAGCAGATTGAATCCAGAGGAGGTTTCTGGAGGAGGGGGGCTCCTGATGGGCACTCCAAGAGGGGAGTAGGAGGTAACTATCCCTGCCAGCGGCGGCGGGGAGTCAGCAGAGGGAGGCTGAAGCTGTTCAGGGCAGGTGTCAGGGCTGTGCCCAGTCCTCTGCTGTGAGAGCCGGGTATGAATGACGAGCGGTAGGTCGGGGGGGTGCTGGTGGAGGTGGGGCATGCTGGGAGATGGGCCGGTTGGGATGGGGTCTGTGATTGGGGTCTTGGTAGCAATTGGTTGGCACTCTCTCAGGCTTGTAGGTGTGTCCTTGAATGTGATGCTCCGATGACTCTCAGCAGGTTACAATAGCGCCCACAGCAGTCAAGTTCATGGCCCTACAGGGCCGAGTAGGACCGCCTCCGGAGGCACCCAAGGCTGGACTTCTTTTTGGGACTAGAAAGCCCCATCTTTCTCCCAAGAAAAAGAAGGACCGCCATTAAGCAGAGGAGGCCCCTGAGGCACAGAGAGTTTGGTCAGCACACAGCACCCCTTCCTGTATTGCTCGATTATGGACAGCACTTGGTGGTGCAGGAGACGTGGGCTCAGGCCATGGACAGGCCCAGAGTGCTACCTGGACGCTGGCCAGGGCAGCCGATGAGTGCTGGGTCCACGGTCCTCTGAGGGACCCTGGGTGAAGGAATAGGCAGGGTGGGCAGGTGGGGTAGGGAGGCGTGCAGGCCTGGTGATGGGGAGTGACAAGTGCTATGGGTCTAAGGACAGTGGGGGCAGGAGGCACACATGAGTGGGCATGGGGGTCATAGGCAGGGCCCGAAACCCTGGGGTGACTCACCAGGTATGGCGCTGTCTCCCCCATCTGCCCACCTGCCCTGCGGTGGCCTCAAGATGCTGTGTGCGGCCGAAACGCTGCTCGTCTCCCGAGCTGTGGGAGCTGGGCAGGCCGCAGGCTCCTGCTGCTTTGCAGGTGGGATCCACATCCTGGGAGGTTCTCCTCCATCCTCCATGGTAAAGCACTTCTGTCCAAGAGGGAGCCCTGAAGTCCCTCTTCTGGGGCAGGCAGGACTTCCTGGGGGCACTGGTCTCAGGGGAGGGGCTGAGGGATGGGAGGGGGTGCTGTACTCCTGTCCCTTTAGGGGATGCAGGTGCAACTCCTGACGGGGTGGGGTTCCAGGCAGCACGCATCCTCTAAGACAGCAGTTCTCAACCTGTAGGTCGAAACCCCTTTGGGAGAAGGGGGTTGAATGACCTTTTCCCAGGGGTTGCCTGATTCATCACAGTAGCAAAATAATGAAGCAACGAAAATAGCTTTAGGGTTGGCGGTCGCCACCATGTGAGGAATAGCCCAGATTTAAGACCACCAGCCACCTTGGGGCTTCAGCAGGACCGTCAGGGGCTCTTCCACCTCCCACTGGGATGTGGAGGAGATCGGATGGCCAGGAGCAAGCCCAGAGCCAGCCCTTGGAGCCCAAGGCCAGCAGCCCCCCACCTCACCCCCCACCTTCACCGCGTCCTCCAATCAGCCTCTGCTCATATCAGCAGAACTCCCCAGAGTCTTTTCTTGATCATGCTGTGTGTGTGTGTGTGTGTGTGTGTGTGTGTGTGTATTGGAGGGGGGAGGGGGTGTTTCCATTCCAGACAGGCACTCACCACAGTGCCCAGGGGCCGGGGCTGGGGGGTGGGGCAGCGTGCCCTGCTGTGTCCCACGATGCGGATGGGGTACCCGCGCCCCCTCCCGTTGTGCTTTCTCTGGAATCCATCACCCTGGAAGACCATGCTGGAGACTGAGGTTGGCTCTGGCCCCCTTCTCGATCCTCCCTAGCCCTGCTGGGTCTGCCCCTACCTTGGCCTCTCACTCCTAACTCCCCACCCCCACCCCGCCTGCCCAGCCCCTGATGCCTTTCTCGCCATGTTCTTAAGACCCCCATTGGACTGTGCCTGGTCCCCTACCTACTTGGCCCGGCAGCGGCTCCCACTGTTTCAAGACAAGGCCCAGCTTCTGGCCAGTGCTCAGCCTCGCAGGCCTGCTCCGTCCACCTACTCCCAGTACTGCCAGCCTGATGGTTCCCACAGGTCTTCCCTGGTCACCTTCCTCCCCCTGCTCCATGTGGCCCGATATTTGACCAGCCCACCTTAGCCCTACCTCAGCGCCCCCCCTCTGGACCTTGCTGCCTTAGAGAGGTACAGGGCGATGACGCTGCCTCGTCAGGTCCCTATGCCTGGGTCTTGGATTTGAGTCCTGTGTCTGTGGCTCCCCAGGGCAGGGTTGGACGCCTCTCCCCACCCACCAGACAGACAGTTCAGTCTGTTCTCCTTGGGGGCAGCTGGCCGAGAAAGTGGGTGCTGGAACCCAGCCAGCCCTGGTACAGTCTGTGAATTCCGGGTCAACCTGCCACTCCTGCCAGTCCTGCGTTTGGGGCTGGGGCGCAAGCAAAGGCCCCCTGCCTCAGCTCTCCATCTCCCCTTCTTTCCCCAGCCCCTGCCCTTGGCAGGCCCTGCCCTGGGTGGGAATGGGCGGGCCAGGCATCGTGTTGGTGGCTGTTCTGGGGGAGCCTTGGCGGGGCTCCTGGCCTCTCTGAAAATCTCCCTTAGGCGGTGCGCACAGCAGACCCTCCCAGCTCCCGGCCCCGGCTCAGAGCATAAATCACCGCTGGCTCCGCTCGCTCTCCGAGCCCCATTGCGGACCCCGCCGGCCCCCACTCTCGGGCGGGCGGCTGAGGCCCGGGTCCCCGTCCGGGGCTGGCCAGGCCCCTGGGCCCGCGCGCGCCTGCCCCTCGGCTGCGTGCCGTGTGCCGGGTGCCCGGCCTAGCCCCGCACGCCCGCGGGGCAGTAAATATTATATTACCGCGGGGTGTGCAGTACGTGACCTGAGACAGGCCCCGGGGCTTACGTTTCCCCGAGATGGAGGCTGCGGAGCGCACCCCCACCCTAAAAATTCAATTAAAAAAAATAACAGGAAAAATGTTGTGCGGCGGGGGCCCGCGGAGCGGTGGCTGCGGCGGCGGAGCCGCTGCGCTCCGGCGGTAATTGGTTCTGCATAGCTCGGGGAAATTGGCAGAAAAATAAATCAGCCGGGAGCCGGGCGTCCAGACGCTGCGGGGAGGGGAGCGTGAGGTTGGGGGGCGAGGGGGGGGGCGCTTCAGGGCAGACCGAACTGCTTTGATGGATGCCCTGTTTGGGAGCCCAGCGCTCAGCTGGGGTGCATTGGGGGTGGAGCACCCCCAAACCCTCCACCAGGGGCAGCCCAGAACAGCCCCCCCCCCCCCAGCCCCTCCAGCCTGACTGGCTGCATGCTGACCCGGGAAGCTTGGCGGGGTGGGGAACCTGCCAGTTGGAATGAGGGGTCTGAGTTCTCTGCCTGGGGCTGAAGCCCAGCCCCCTCGTCCGGGCTCCCGCCGTGATTCTGGGACTGCATGTACCCTGCCTCCTCCCTAAAGGCTTCCCGGAGCAGAGTCCTGGGAGGGGTGTTGTCGGCCGCCCCAGGCGGACACATCTGTATTACTGGCTGCGGGCCTCCCCACAGCGTCTGCAGTGGCTTGTCAGGGGTCCATAAATTTCCTTCTTGAAGAAAGTGTGTAACACACAGAATGGATTCGTTTCGGCAGCGGGCAGCTCAGGCAGCACCAGGGCCTCTGTTCTGGGCGGCTGGAGGGGCGGGCTGAGACCCCTTGGGCCTCAGAGAGCTTGTAGTTGGCAGGGGAGAGGAGGCTTGCCAAGCGGGCTGGTGGGATGTCAGGACCCAGGGGCCTGTTCCTGAAGAGGTGAGGGGAAGCACGCGCACAGGCAACACAATCATACAGACACATCAGACACACAGGCACACACACAGACACACACAGGCACAGACACACACATACAGACAACAGACATAAGCACATACACAGACACACAGACACAGACGTATACACATAGACACAAGCACACACAGACACAGACACAAGCGCACACACAGACATAAGCACACGTGCGCACACACACACACACACAGAGATGACAGTGCACACAGGCCAGGCTGCAGAGGGCACAGGGCCAGCTGAGGGTGTGTGGCCACAGGCCTGGCCCTCAAGGAGCTCGGGCCTCCCACTTACCTGACGCACACCTGACTGCCCTCCAGCCAGCCCCTGGGTGATGTCCGCCAGATACCCTCAGCCACCCACCTGGACCAGTACCTGTACCAGCTGCGCACCCGCCACCTGAAGCAGATCACCGAGGCTGCCCTGGCCCTGAAGCTCGGCCACAGCGAGCTCCCCCCTGCCCTTGAGCAGGCCGAGGACTGGCTCCTGCGTCTCCGGGCCCTTGCAGACGAGGTAGTTCACTTTGCGTGCCCCTTGCCTTCCTCTGCACCGCCTTAGACTCGGCAGGGACACGATCCCAATCCTGACTCCCTCGCTCCCGGGCCACCTCAGGCAGGTCAGGCCCCTTCTCTGAGCCCGACAGGAGGAGCAGGGTGCAAGCTACGACATAGGATGGACGAGAGCGTGCCCTGGGATTCTGGGCTCTGGGGGGCCCACATAGATCCCGGCACACAGTAGGTACTCAGTAAATGCCCCTGCTTGGCACAGTCTGTCAGGGACACAGGGCCCGGCATCAAGGCCTTGCCCCGTCTCCCTGCCCGCCAGCGCTTCCACTGGCCTCACAAGAGTCCTGGGGTCCTG
>PVJH01049972.1:0-10062 GCA_004026705.1 Nesogale talazaci | reverse complement strand
TACATAGGCATACTTATGAATTTGTTTTTCTCGTCTTCCCAGACCAACACACTCTTCAACAAAAGATGCTGGCAAAACAGGATTCCCATTTGCAGAAGAGTGAAGCAGGAGCTATACCTCACTCCGCAAAGCTTAAGACAGATTAAGCATCTAAATGTAGACCCTAGAATGATAATGGTCAACAATGAAAAGTTGGGACAAATTTTAAGGGCCCTCATATATGGCATAAAGATACTGTCAAACACATAACCCCCCAAACCACAAGCATCAAAAGGCAAAAATAGATGACTGGGACCTGTAAAATTAGACATTTTGTGCATTGAAATATTTCACAAAAATATTAAAAATCAGAAAACACAGACTGGGGGAATTTTGACAACAGCATATTAGAAAACAGAATAATTTCTGAAATCTTTATAAAAGTCTCCCATCTCAGCAAGAAAAAGACAAATATCCCAATTTTTAAAATGGCCAGAAGGTATGAACATACAGTTCACTAAAGAAGATATTCAGGGCTGAGCCCGGTGGCGTAGCGGTTGTGCACGGGACTGTGGCCCACTGGGACGGAGGTTCAATTACAGCAGTGGGGCTGGGCCTCCTACTCCCACCACTGGAGGCAGTGAAGCACACACACCCCCCCCCCCAAAAAAAAAGAAGATATTTAAACACCCAAAAGACATATGAACAATTCTCATATTCATTAGTCATGAGACATGCCAGTTTAATAAAGAAGAGATACCACCCCACCCAAGCTTTGGTAGCAAAGTTCAGAAACGGCCTCAGAAAACCAACATGATGAGGAGCATTTACAGAGTAGGGCACCTTATGCACTGCCAGTCGGACTGTGATAGGACAAAGTCACTGTGGAAAGCAGAATGATGATTCTAAACAAAATGGAAATAGAAATGCCATATGATCCAGCAATCCTCTCCTTGGTATATGTCTTGAAGAAGTAATCGCTGTCACATGAATAGATATGTACACCCTTGTTCATCACCGCACTAAACATAATAGTGGAAACAATGTCCACCAGTGGAATGGATAAATAAACTTTGGTACATGCATACAGTGGGAAAGTATCCAGTATTAAAAATAGTGAACACCTCATGACATGGATGAACCTGGAGGACATTATGTTGAGTAAAATTAAACCCCCCGAAAGACAGAGTGTGTAAGCCGACTGTCATTTGAAAAATAAATTTTAAAAGACATCAATGCTTTCATATTAAAAGAAACACATTTTGGTTGTTACTAAGGGTAGAAAAACAGAAGAAAAGGGAAGACATAGGCTAGAGGATCGATAAGTGTTTGGGTGAGGAGGAAAGCAATATCCAACAAGAGGGAGATGGAACAAGATGAAACGGGAAATAATTGAAGCCAAGCAAGACAATGGGTAGTTGATAAGGTATTGAATACATAGCTGATGATTGCTCTCTAAACCTTCACCTAATTTGCAATAAAAGTTAAAGAAAACTAGAAGCAATTTATATGATTCAAAGTGTCACTGATTCAACCTGTCATTTAATAACACAATCCCTAAAACTTAAATATCTTTATTGCTTTTTAAAAAAATGATGCCTTTGGTTTATGAAGTGGGCAGAGAACATGAAAACAACTTGAAGTGACAAAAGACAAAGACAGAGTTCTTAGAAAAAATACAGTCACAATATTTCTTAGAAGCAAGGATAGCAACTTGTTGTACCTATATCAAGAAGAATTTAGTACCTGGAAAAGGACATAATGCTTGGCTAGAGGTACAGAAAAAAAATTTTTTTTTAATTTAAGACAAAGATCCCCATTGAGATGGATGGGCAAAGGGGCTTCAATACTGTTCTCAAGTACAGAAATGATTGTGAAGATGGTAGATACCCAAGCAGTGCTTCATTCTGTTACACATACAGTTATTAGAAGTTATAAGTGACTCTTCAACAAAACCAACAAACCAACCATCAGAAAGTAAGCTGGATGACTACTCATCAGCGCTTGCTACAAAACAGTAAATATTTAAGGCTCTGTCGGACACCTATAGTCTTTCTTTCATATTTTTCTTCTTTTTTAAAACAAAACTTTAGAGAAGGTAAAACCCATTCTTTGTTTACGGACCCTATAAAAACAGAACTGGAGCTGTTTGCAAAGTCTATTGACTTAGACTGGTCGTGTGGAATGAAACCAGTGGGAGTCAGGCAGCACGGTCAGTATACTAAATATGAACAGCTCAGCAGATTTGTCAACAAGCAAAGCACACAGCAGAGTTGACGTGCCACTGTTACTGATAATGCTGTTGCTTTTCTTATTTTTGTTAATCTAGGTAGCTGGACTCTAGAGGCCGCTGCTCTATGATACATCTGCCTGGGGTGATTGATTTCTACCTTGGTTCCTAACCCTAGACTGAGGGAGCATTCTGGGAAGGAACCAGTTGAGCCACTGGATAGAGAAGGAGACTGTAAGAGGATAAGCAAAGACATGAACGACCACAAACTCAGGTCAAAAGGCAAGATTCACAGAATGGGTAGAGGATATGACGGGTGTATAAGGTTGGAAGAAATGAGTTATTTTCCGAAATATTAGGGAAAGAAAAGTTACAATGTAACACCTCAGAGTCTAGAATAAGCAAATGTATAGCATAATTAACTCCAAAGATGAGATACTATACTGAATTTTCTGCACAAAAGAATTCCTTTTAGACAACAGTGCCTTTATGGCTTACCACTAGTCATAATCTTCATAGTTTTACATTATCTGGATGTAAGAAAGATGGTTATAAGTATCCCAAGTTATTCATAGTACTCAAAGAAGAAACAGAAGGACATGAGAGCAGCATTAGCCCTGGAGTGAGTTCCTGCTGAGCGCTACAGTAACGCATCTGTGGATGAATCATGGGGAGGTGGTAGAAATCTCAATTAAAAAGGTCCATTAAAAAGGCTATCCACCAAAAAATAGAAAAATGAGTCCAAATTTTAGAAAACAATGTAACTGTCCCAGTGTGTACTAGATGACTAGCTGACTCTATGCCTTAAATACATCTACCCAATAAAGAAAAAACAAGATACAAAAGCAAAGCCATTTCTCTAAGACTATGAAGGAGTCCTGGGGTCACTGGGAGTCGAAGTTGACTTCATGACAATGCATTTGGTTTGACATTTTAGTTGATGGAGCAAGCAGGCAGTTCAAGGTTTGACAGCCTCTGCTCAGTGTTTTCTTTCTGCCACCCAGTTTGTTTGTTTGTTTTTGACTGCTGTGGGTTTATTTCATACACTATAACCACTCCACCCAATGACTCAGTCCTGGGAAAAAAAACACCAGATTTGGAGATAGACGACTTGCATTCAAGTCCTGCCTCCTATGTATTTATTCTATAATTCTGGGAAACTCATCAGATCTCTTTGGAACTCAGTTTCTGCACCAGACAGATCATGGTAGACATGTCTCTATTGCAGGACAATTGTAAAAGTAAAACAACCAACTGTACAATACTAAGAGCTATACAGACATTAGTTATTTGCATTATTTATAGATTAGCGGTTTTCATCTTAAAATTCTGAATGTTTGAAAGGGAATTTTTTGCCCAGATGAGAAAACCAAAACATCAGACAGATGAAATTACGTGCCCAAAGCTACATGGCTAGTAATGGTAGGGCCAGAAATTGCCTCAACATTCTTTGCTGGGCAACCTGTAAAAAGGTAAATGAAAAATATGAATGATACAAAATTATAGTCACAGTATTCTTGGCAGGTCAATGTCACCAGCTTCATCCAGGTCTACAAGAAGAAGGACTGCTTATAGCCCAACATCACCTTTTGCAGTTCAGACTTCACCTAGCTTATTGACTACAGATGAAAAGATCTGGGAATAGAATCTCAGAACACGGTGTTCATGAGGCTATTTCTGCCATAGATAGAGCAGGCAGAAGACAGCATGGGCAGGAACCAGTAGTCCATCTTACTGGGCACTGACTTTCAAGGCCCCTCTCCCCCGCTACCATAAGCCAAAAGGGCCCTGATTCCTGGTTAGACCATTAATGGGAGGGAATACTGTATATACTTGTGTATAAGCCAAGTTTTTCAGCACATTTTTAATGCAGTTTTTGTGGTAAAATTAGGTGCCTTGGCTGATATTCAAGTCGGCTTATAATGGAGCATATATGGTAAATAATTGTTCTCAGTTGTGGTTTCAGAGTGAAGGCAACTCTCAAAAAGACATTCTAACTCAAAGCAACAAAGGGCAAATGAACACTAGACGAGTAGAGTGAAGAAGCACTGTAGCCTTGTGAACTAAACCTGGCTCCAGAAACCAAATGTCCACCTGCTGACTCCTGGTCATTTGCAGTCCTCCTGATAGTGCCTGCTGTTTGTCTTCCAGGCATACGGTAGGACAATAGTGCCTTTCCTGCCCTGCCTGTGGATGCACGGGGACATGAGGCTAATCCTGGCCAATGCATTATGAGAAGGGGCGTAGGTCATTTCTAGGTCACACCCTTATTCCTGCAATGACACTGTTCAGAATGTCCTTTCCTTTGGCACAGAAACTCTACAGCTATTGCTCTCTGTCTGCCTGAACCATTAAGTACAATCAGCAAGAACTGCCTGATACTCCATTGTGAACATGAGACTTAAAGGAGAAATAAGACATACATAAGAATTGCTATCTTTGAGTTTCTCTCTTATTGTCATGACGTGTATAGCTTATTTAAATTGTTGTTAGGTACCATTGAGTTGGTTCTGACTAGAAATAACCCTGTGTATAACAGAACCGCACATTGTCCAATTCTGAACCATCCTCACACCAGTGTTAGGTTGAGCCCATTGTTGCACCCACAGCGTCAGTTGATCTCATTGGCGGCATTCCCCATGCACATGAGGCGATTAAAAACACCACGTAATATCACCTTTGATTTACTGACTGCTGCTGACTCCCCGTGGGGTCTCTCTGAGTGGGAATCCACTGGGTGACAATGAGATATTTGATTTTCTCATTTGGGTGTTTTTTTAATCCCCACAAACATTGCCTGTGGGTCCAAGGGAAATTAATCCCTTGCAAAGTCCATCTTTTTCTCCATCATGATGCTGTATACTGGTCCAGTTATAAGAATAATTTAGACGTTCGTTCCGTTAAGTTGTAATCTACACTGAAGGCTGCAATCTTTAATTCTCTTTAGGATGGACTTCCATCTTCCTTACTTTCCGCCAACAAAGTCAGGTCCTTAACAAACCATTGTTAATAATCCTTCCACCAATCCTGATGCCAAATTCTTTTACATACAGCTCAATTTATTAGATTATGTGCTTGGCAGATAGATTGAATAAGTATAAGGAAAGCATGCAACCCTGATGCATACCTTTTAATCTCTTTCTGTTTTTTTAATCATTTATTGGGCAGTTTTTTTCAGCTCTTGTGACACCTTTTTAAAAAGTCATCCGATATTTCCTGACTCTTGTTCCATGTACAGGTTCTGCATGAGCTAAAAACGAACTCAATGTGAACGCCTGTTCTTCTCAATGTTGTCCATTCAATGGAGTAGCTTAACAAAATAGAAGTAAATATCTTTCTGGCTTTCATTGCTCTGAGCCAAGATACATCTGCCACAGCAAAGATATGCCTTGTCCCACACATCTTCTGAATCTTGCTTGAATTTCTGGTAGCTCACTCTCAGTCTTCTGCTGCAATCACTGTTGAATGTTTTTCAGCAAAACATGCATGTGATATGAATGATATTATTGGATAGGTTCTACATTTTGTTGGGCCACGTATCTTTAGAATGGTTAGTGATAAGAATCTCTTCCAGACTTTTGGCCAGGTAACTGTCCTCCAGATTTCTTGGCCTTGATGTATGAGTGCTTCCAGCGCTTCATCCACTTCAGCTGATATTTCCTCAATTCTCCTGAGGTTCATTCTTGGGTAATGCCCTCAGTGAAACCTGAACTTCTTCCTTCAGTACCATTGGTTCCTGACAATATAATCTCTCTTGAAATGATCGGAGTTCTGCTGACCAGTTCTTTTTAGTATAGTAACTCTGTGAATTTCTTTCATGTCTTGATGCCTTCTGCATCATTCAGTATTTGGCATATAGAATCTTCAATATTCCAACTCAAGATGTGAATTAAAAAAACATTGTGACTATAGATAGGCTTATTGCATTCTTCCTTTTTGTTATTTTAAGCCTAGAACTGCACATTTCAGTCTAATATTTTTACCTTCTCAAAGTGCCCTTGGACATTTTCTAGTCAGTTCTCTTACTTCATCATTTCTTCCATGTGTTTTAGCTGTTGTACATTTAAGAGCTAGTTTCAGTTTCTTCTGACATCCATTTGGTGTACATATAGAGAGAAATTTATCTTTAAAAATGACTCGCAGCATTGTAGAGGCAGAAAGCACCAAGTCCTAGCAGATTCCCATAGGGTCAGATGTTAGACAGGAGGCTTATCCAAATTCTCGTTGTGGTGGGGTCAATGACTGACAGGAGGAACATGAGCTGGTGGTTACACAGGAGGATAACTCTCAGGTCAGGGGTCAGGCAGGTGACTGCAGAAGTGATGACAGGTCACTGACAACTCCCAGGTTTAGCAGGCAATATTCTCCGGCCGTTGGCGCAGGTACAAAGAATGTGTGAGGTAGGATTTAGACTCAGCATAGAGCAAGCACAGTTCCCACCGTGTTTACTTATATTGGAAGCAAGCCACACTTACAGGCAATTCATTGCTTCAGGTCTGTGACCTTACTCAGAGTTCTGCATTCCACCTTAATTTCAGCCCAGTGGTTCTCAACCTTCCTAAGGTGGCCACCTTTAATACAGTTCCCCGTGTTGTGGAGACTCCCCCAACCATAAAATTATTTTCATTGCTACTTCATAACTGTAAGTTTACTACTGCTGTGAATCAGACCCCTGTAAAAGGGTAGTCTGACTCCCAAAGGGGTCACAACCCAGAGGTTGAGAACTGCTGTTTGAGTCCATGATGGAGGTTTACAACTGATGGACTATGATTATAATCTACTCCATCAGGTCATGAAAGATTACCAGGGGTTAGCTTCCAAACCATTGTGAATCCTAGCCCTATCCAACTGACATAAATCCGTAACATCACAATCAATATAATTAGATATCTGAATTCCTTTCGAGTTATTAGCAAAAATTGCACAGAGATATTTTTTCAAAAATTACTTGCAATATCTTATAGTGATTGTTTATTGACATTTTTTAACTTTGTTGAATGCAAAGAATTGGAAACCACCTGAGTTGCAAAATAATGTGTTAATCTAATGCTGTACTTTCTCATCCTGAGAAGTATAACAAAAAGACTTTCACAACTAATGAAATGGGAATGAATTTAACTAATATACACATGAAAATTTAAGACCTATGAGTCACGACCCCTTTGGGGGTTGAACAACCCATTCACAGGGGCCACTCGACTCATAAATGTAGCAAAATCACAATTATATAGTAGCAACAAGAATATCTTTATGCTTGGGAGATCACCACAACATGAGGTACTATATTAAAAGGTTGCAGTATTAGGAAGGATGAAAACCACTGGTTTTTAAAAAAAAATCAGGATAATATCAACTTAAGCATTTTGGATATTTACTGATACAGTATTTTTAATGAAATGCTTCTATTTCTTTGGTTGTTTAAGTGTGCTCACAGATTTCATTCATTCAATAAATGACACATATCTGTCACAATAAGAACTTGGCAAAGTTAATCTTTATTGTAAAATTAAATCAAGACCTCCCATGATTTCTTGCTTACAGAAAGAAACAAGACCACCCATTAGTCACTGCTGCTTCCACAACACTAACATGCAAAAAAAATTATTATCATTTTCTATTTCTAAAGTCCATTCCAATTTGATTCCGTCTTGAAAACCCACAAGGGCCATTCTACCCTGTCCTGTAGGGTCATCATGAGTCAAAATCTGCATAATGCAGTGCATTTGAAGTTTGGGAGATGGATAAAAATTTTAAGATGCCATTTCCTCGCAACTTATTTACCCATGTTTAGGATTTTGAAGGAATGTTGCTTATTCCATTCAGAAGCGTACAATTTACAAACATCTTTCTGGTCTTCAGACTGCTTCTACCAACGCCTCTTGAAATGAACAGTTCTATGGAACACCACCACCTCCTGGTGGAGTGTTTGAGGCTGAAGATTTTCTTGAGGATCCCAGACTTGGTAGTCCTGTGTCCACTCCCAGTTCCACCACCACCCCTTCCCCCCAGTCATGCCAAGGAAGTAAAACTTTTATTAGCGTAAATGAGGGGAAGTACAGGTTGGGGTCCCCAAAGCCCATCTGTAGGTAACGGGCTTCTTACAAAGGGGTCACAGGGAGGAGACAAACTAGTTAGGGTGCAGTGTAGCAATGGTGAAACATACAACTTTATTCTAGCTCTTCAATGCTTCCTCCTTCCCACTATCATGATTCTGATTCTAACTTATAAATCCAGCTAGATCATAGCATATACACTGCCACAGATAGGAGCTGGAAACATAGGGAGTCCAGGACAAATGATCCCTTCAGGACCAGTGATGAGAGTGGCAATACCAGGAGAGTGGAGGGAAGGTGGGGTAAAAAGGGAGGAATCGATTATGAAGATCTACACATAACCTCCTTCCTGGGGCATGGGCAGTGGGGAAGTGGGTGAATGGAGACATCGGACAGTGTACAATATGACAAAGTAATAATAATTTATCAATTATCAAGGGTTGGTGGGGAAGCAGGAAGGGAAGGTAAAAATGAAGAACCAATGCCAAGGGCTTAGATAGAAAGCAAATGCTATGAGAATGAGGAGGGCAGTGGTTGTACCAATGTGCTTGACACACAATGGACTTATGTATGGATTGTGGTAAGAGTTGTATGAACCCTCACTGAAAGGATTTTTAAAAAATAAAGTACTAGAGACTGTCAAAAGAACAAAAAAAAAAATCTGTCGTGGAAGAAGTACACCATCAATTCTCCTTAGAAACAAGGATGGCAAGACTTCCTCTGATGTCCTTTGAGCATGGTGTCAGGAGAAACAAGGCCCTTGGACAAAACACCTGCTTGGTAAAATGGAGGATCCGTGAAAAAGAAGACCTTTGACCAAATAGACAGTGGCTGCAATAATGGACTCGAAGAGAAGAACCATTATGAAGCCCGCACAGGACCAGGCAATGCTCTGTTCTGTTGTACAGAGGGTTGCTGTGAGATGAAACTGACAGGACAGCACCACCACCCATCACAACATTCTCCGGTTTCTTCTTCTCTGAGTCTTTCTGTTTTCAGCATATTCTTACCCCGCATCAGTCATTAGTGCATGTCCTCCTCTTTCTATCCAGTAATCCGCGACTTCCAGATGGAAGTCTGTGAAGCAGTGTTCTTGAGAAGAGGGAAGATAACCTAACGCACACACATAAACAGAAAACAATAACAATGCATCTTACTTTTAGAAACAGAGCATAACGACCTGGACATGGAGAGTGCGGAGCATGTTGGGAAGGGAAGATTACCTTTTCACCTTCCTATTGATGTCTAGCAGTGCCGACAAGATCTCAACATCACCATAAGTTTTCCTACAGTATCGTTACTCTTATTTATATTGTTTGAGATATGAAAACTGAAAATCAGGAAATTTAAGCATATTGCCTAAGAACGTGTAACTAACAAATAAATGGTAGAAATAATCCCAAATTTTGCGCTTTTTGGGCCTCTCCACCTAATGATCCTGCTATACCGCTCAAAAATTAAAACCCCAGCTCCTTGCTGCTGAGTCAGCCGTGACCCACGGAGACCCCATAAAACAGAGGAAACCTGCCTCATTGGGTTTCCAAGACTGAGAATCTTTACAGAAGCACAGTCGCATCTTTTCCCTGCATACGACAGATGAGTTTGACTGCTCACCTTTTGATTAGTAGTCAAGTGCTTTAACTACTATACCATCAAAACTCCTTTGTGCCACCCCAGAACAAACAAACAAACCCACTGCCACCTCATCAATTTCTATTTCTTATGATGGCACTATATAGGGATTCCACGAATGTAAATCTTTATGGGAGAAGCTAATCTCAACTTTCTCCCTCAGAGTGT
>PVJH01049971.1:0-10056 GCA_004026705.1 Nesogale talazaci | reverse complement strand
TGTGCTTTGAACCCCATTCCCAGAGAGGGATGTATCATGCTTGGAAAAGCATGCTGAGTAAATCATCCCTGCATGGTTTTCTGTCATGCTCTTGTCCATCTCTACCTCTTCTTAGGTATTGACTTGTGGGATTGTTCGATAGAAGTCTCTCTCCCCTTTTCAGCTAAACTGCATTGTAACACAATAAAAGGGGAGGACCCTCACTCAACATGATGGATTGACATCGCAGTTGTGGCAGTCATATACTCATGTGTCAATTTCATGATTGGGAGTGTAGAGGTGGAGTCTAGCCTATCAATCTCGAGATAGCCAATGAGGCTTCTGTGTGGGCATGGTTTTCTCCTGAGAATTCTGGGAATTCTCGCAATATTTCCCAATTGGAGAAGAGAGACTTGACTCAGTCTCTTGGAGTCAGTCTACTGGCAAGACAAGATGGTGGCATGCTAATAGATCCTGAATCCTGGAACCTGGAGGAGCTGGAGGAGAAGTCACATGGGCTTGCCCTGATGGAACCAGACCTCTGGGGCCAGAGAAGCTACAGAGAGACCCCTGCCAGGGCTGAGATGCTTCTACCGCCAATGGATACTGCTGATGGACCCTGAGCCCTGGAAATGAGGAGCCATGGGGAGACCCCTGCCAGTGCCGGGATGCTTCTCCTGCCACGGGATACACAAAACTGCACCCACTGGTCTGTAACTGTCCTGGTGTCATTGCACGTGCTTCGTTAGTCTTGGAAGGAGACTTTGAAGACTGGTATTGGGCATATGGGCTTCTGACCTTGGACTGGACTGGGTTGGGATGCTTTCTCAATGTTCCATTCCTCTTGTATATAAACCTTCCCCTTATATCCATATACGTGTTGATGAATTTATTTCTCTAGTCTATCAGGACTAACACAGTAGCTACAATAACGGGCTCAAACACAACAGCTGGGAGACTGCTGGAGGGCTAGACAGTGGTTCGTCCTGTTGTGTGTAGGGGCGCCATGAGTCGGGACCAAGAAGACAGCTCCCAGCAACTCCACCATGAGTAAAGGTCAGGCTCTAGCCCTCCCAATCCTGCAACCCTCCCTTTCTCAGAGACCACAGACTTCCTGGGGAAGGGCATCACGCACAGGAGGTATTAGATGGGGGTCGGAAGGTTTCTGGCCTCTCAGAGAAAGGGCGCAGCCTAACTGAGAAAAAGAGAGAGAGAGAGAGAGCTCATGAACAATTCCACAAATCAATATCTACAGGGAGCTGGAGAAGGAAGTGGCAGTGGCGATGAGGGAAAGAGCAGTTGTCAGGCAGCTGTTAGCCTTACCTGGGCCACCAGAGGGCGATGACAGACAGGCGTTGTGACCGTGCCTGAACTGCTTTGCCCCCAGAAGCTTTCGTTCAGCTTCATCCCACAGGGAGAGTCAGAGGTGCTTGTGTGATTCAGAAGAAACCCAGGGCCCAAGTGTAAAGTTACATATACACGTTATAATGCACCGTCTCATCCACGAGCACAATAAGATTCTCACCGAATGCCCAGTGACCTAAAAAGATAAAGCAGAGAGGCAAAGTTTCAAAGGCCCCATCTCTACAGAAGCCTGATTCTTGGCTTTTACTCAAAAAGCTGCCAGGTCCTTGTCTCAGGGCTCCTGCTTCCTGGGCTTTCTTTCTGTGCCTTGGCATCTCCTTCTATCTTTATTTACTCACCAGCCTAGTTCGTCTTTTTTTTTGTTTTAATCCTTCAAATAAAATTGATTTAAGACACATCCTACCCAAACAATGCCTCATTAACTTACCGAAGACAACTCATTCCCAAACGGGACTGTAACAACAGGCCTAGAAACCACGCTGCCATGAGTCCATTCTGACTCACAGCAGCCCTGCAGAGGGCGCACAAGGCTGTCAGTCACTAGGGGAACACACAGCCTCATTTTTCTCCCAAGGAGCAGCTGGCTGGTTTGAACACTTCTCAACAGCACCACCAACCCTCCTTAATCACCAAAAACAGTCATTGCCCTCCAGTAAAGCCTGACTCATCACACCCCTAGAAGGCAGAGTAGAACTGCTCCTGTGGGCTTCGGAGTCTAAATGTCTGCCTGAGTAGGAAGCATCCTCTTTCTCTGGCACACACTATATAATCCACAGAATAAGCATAACATGCTTCATTCCGATGCTGTGGGCAATATTCTAAAGAATAGCATGTTTAGAAGAAGGGTCCATAAAATGGCAATCGGATATGTGATTCTAGGCTGTTAACCTTGTTAGCAGATGCCAATGTTACAGTGTTAGAATGCTATCCCACACTGTAGGCTGGCATTTTCCAGGATTTGAATAGTCTCTCTACTCTACTGTGCTACTAAATTTACCATTTTCATTTATTGAAAGTTAAATTAAGCATAACCTAAATAACTGCTCTTTCTCTTTTAGAACAACTGCTTAATAAAAAAAAATTAAGTTTAGTAGTGCTAAGCTTCAACTAAACTAAACTTTAGCAGTACTGAAAAGGAGCCATGGTGGCATTGACCTATTAATGGAAAGATCAGTAGTTCAAACCTAATAGTCGCTCTTGGGAGAATGGGGGGGGGGGCGGCGCTGCCTGCTTCCATTAGTCCTGAAGACCCCCAAGAGCAGGTTTACTCTACAGATGGTCTGAGGGGCTCCTATGTTAGGTCTCTGTGAATTGGAATTGACCCAAGAGCCGAGGCTGTGGATTTTTTGTTACAATTATGAAGGAATTTGAAGAAGATTGGAAGTATTTTCTGAAAGAGGTCAATTTGTTGTCAAGTGTTTGAAATCTTTACAACGAGCATCACCAACTAGTGAACTTGACAGGCATAGTCAACATATTCCTGACATGAAAAGGATAAAAGCTCTGAAAATGTTCTTGCTGAGTCCGGTCCTACTACTTCTAAAAAAAATGGACAATTTTACTGTGCACGTCCAAGGTCAAGATTTAGAAGCTGTTAACGAAGAACCCTGCAACAGTATAAAGATTCCCTTTCACCCCCATCTCATACCTTCTTAGTAAAATTTTTTAAAGCATAGGATGGTACTTACCCCAAAGTTCACTGTCGTGGGTTGAAGTGTGTCCCCTCAAAATATGTGTCCACTGGGCTGGCCATGGTGTTGCAATGATGAAACAATTTATGTCTACAGCTACATGATGATGTAAATATCCTCCAAAATGTGATCAGCCAATCAGGTGCAAGGGAGTAGCATGGGCTGCAATGCCCTTACGTAGGGCACAGCCATAAGAGACAAAAAACAAACAAGCAGCAGAAAAGGAGAAATCTGACTTCTAACGAGGCAAAAGAGCTGAGAGTGGCGCATGTCCTTAGGGAAAAAGAACACTGCACTGAGGACCTTCTAGACTCGGAGGAAGATGGACGCAAGGACATATGAAGGTCTCCAAGGACCCCAGCCCTACAGATGTGAAAGAAGACAAGGACCTTTTCACAGAGCTGTCTGAAAAAGCCTCCCTTTAGAACCTTTAGTACCTAGGATTCTAGCCTCCCACATGGAGAGAGAATACCTTTCTGGTTAATAAAGTCATCCATCTGTGGCATTTTTTATAGCAACACTAGATAGCTAAGATATCCATTATTAGACAGTGCTAATACTAATATTAATAATGACTACAATAAAATAGAACAACTGTATACTAAGAAAGTTGTTCCATTAAACTATAAAAATAAGAAAATAAATGTTTAGATAGGTGAATGGATGTGTTAGGCAAGGTAGTCTAAGGAAACAAAATCAATAGGACTCATATATAAAGGGGTACACCCCCAAAAGAAATATGTGGGAAAGTTCTACAGAGCTTTTGTAGTACCCATTTTTTTCCCACTAGACAAGCATCAAGCAACTCACTCTGAGTGAGTGCACCCAGTGGCGTCCTAGGAAGGTTCATTCTGGTCACAGTGAACTTTTTTTTTTTTGGGGGGGGGCATCACTGCTCTCCGGTGGTGGGAGTAGGAGGCCCAGCCCCACTGCTGGAATTGAACCTCCGTCCCAGTGGACCGCAGTCCTGCACACAACCACTACGCCACCGGGGCTCAGCCCTACAATGAACTTTTTTATAAAAGCAGTTTCCCTCAAAACTTAAAGCTGCTTCCCTCAAACCTCGTTTTTTGCAAGCAAAAGACCTCAACTTAAGCAAACAGCACATGTTTGTGAAATTTTGTCTCCTGTTTGGGAAAAATGCCACAGAAACTATTGTGATGGTGAGCACAGCTTACAAGGACGGCATTATGGGAAGAACTCAAGTGTATGTATGGTTTTCTCATTTCAAAAAAAGGTGAAATGTCAATTGATGACATACCTGGTCTGAATGTCCATCAACTTCCTGAACAAATAAAAATGTCAATAAAATTAATGTACGTGTGCTTGAAGACTAACAAAGGACCATTGAGGAGAAGGGGAAGTTATCTGAACTATCTTGGAGCTTGGGTCAGTGAATTTTATGGAAAGCTTTAGGAATGAGAAGGGTCGCTGCAAAATTTCTGCCTTGGGTTGTGGCCGACCAGGAAAAATAGCATTGAAACATGTTGTGCTTTAAAAGAAGAGCTCCAAGGGCTGAGCCCCAGTGGCGTAGTGGTTGTGCGTGGGACTGCGACCCAATGGGACGGAGGTTCAATTCCAGCAGTGGGGCTGGGCCTCCTACTCCCACCACTGGAGAGCAGTGATGCCCCCCCACCAAAAAAAAAACAAAAAACAAAAACAAAAAACAAAAGAAGAGCTCCAAAGTGACCCAGACTTTTTCCCACAGTCATTACTGGTGATAACACATGGTGCGATTCTTTTGATCCTGAAAGCAGACATTAACCAAGCCAGTGGAAGATGCCAGTGTAATCTCACCCCAAAGAAGCAGATCAAATGAAATCAAAGATCAAGACAATGCTCATTTGCTTTTTTTTTTTTTAATGTGAGGGGGATAGTGTATTTGAAGTTTGTTCCATGAGATCAGACTACTAATCAAACTTTCTATTTCGAGATACTGAAAACATTGCATAACAGTGTGAGACCAAAAAGAAGACCTGATTTGTAGCAGACTGAGGACTGGTCTTGCCCCCATGACAATGCACTTGCTCACACAGTCATCTCAGTTTTGGGGTCCAAAAGAGCATGCCTCTCTCGCCCCACACACCTAACTCATCTGACCTCTCTCTGTGCAACTTCTTTTTCTTTCTGAGAATGAAGAGAACAGGAAAGGACAGAGATCTGATGATACAGAAGAGGTGAAGAAAAAAAACAAGGGAGGTAGGACCTGTCAGCCATCCAAACAGATGAGTGGAATTCCAGATTTGACAAATATATTAAGTGTAATGGAGAGTACTTTGAAGTTGATAAAGTTGTTTTGTTAAAAGTTTAAATACATAGCTTTGGGGAGGGGGCAATTCCATGGGAGGTTACTCTCTTATATGTGTTAGAGAATATGCTCTATTAAGAGCAGGAGAAAGATGGGGCTTTCTATTCTGGTAAAGAGTTACAGTCTCGGGCTGAGCCCCGGTGTCGTAGTGGTTGTGCGCAGGACTGCGGCCCACTGGGTTGGAGGTTCAAATCCAGCAGCAGCTCTCCAGGAAAAAGGCTGGGCCTCCTACTCCCACCACCAGAGGGCAGTGATGCCCTCCCCCTCCAAAAAAAAGAGTTACAGTCTCAGAAATTCCGAGGTAGACTTCAACCCTGTCCTACTGGCTCACTGTGCATTGGGATTGACTCAATGGCCTTGATTTTTTTGTTGTTGTTCGTTTATATTAAGAAGTAAGTTTATATCAAGAAGGCAGGCCAGCCCTGTCCAACTCAAATCCATGCTCCCTGCAGGTGAAGATCACAGAAAGGATAAGTGAAAGCCTGGAGATGAAAGGCCGGGGGGTGCAGCGTCCTATGGATCTATCTCAGTGGGTGCATGTCAGGGTGCCAACAGCATCCAGGGCAGGGCCCCATGGGGGGCAGACAGAGGACCCAACCAGCAGGAAGGCAAAGGGTAAAAGAAAGAAATGTTCTCATTGTGCTTCTTATCAAACCCTCAAGAAGCTTTCACCAGGCTGCTTACTACCTGATTGACAGGTTGAACTTTACCCCTACCTCTATACAGACGCCCTCAGGTTGGGATAAAATCTAACTACCATAGTGGATGAGCTGTAGGAATCATTCGTAGAACAGTGAGTCATCACCAAATGCTGTTTTTAAAAGAACTCAGAGGAATGAGTCTATGGATAAAAAGAAATCCTGAAGGCATAGTGGTTACGCTTTGGGATGCTAACCACAAGGTCAGAAGTTCAAAACCACCAGCCTTTGGGTAGAAGAAAGACAAGCACTTTCTACTCTCACAAAAATCACTGTCTCAGACACCTATAGGGGGAAAGTTCGATCCTGTCCTATTGGGTCTCTATGAATCAGAATCTACTCGAAAGCAATGAGTTCGGAGTTTGGAGCCTACAAAAAAGACTCTGGATGGCATAGTGGGCTGTGAGTTGGACTGACAGCTGCAAGGTCAGCGTTCAAAACCACAAACCACCCTGCAGCAGAATGATGAGACTTTCTACTCCTGTGAAGATACCGTCTCAGACACCCTCAAGGGTCGTCCTACTCTGTCCTATAGAGACTCTAGGAGTTGGATGCAACTCAGTACCAGTAAGCTCATTAGAGCCAGCCTACAGAAAAGTGTTAGCGTTACAAGAGAGATCAGAAACTTTAACATTAAAATTTGAATAAAAAAGTTTGAAAATAATGAAAACACTTGGAAGTCTTCAGCAGTTCTGTTACCATTACACACTTCATCTTGCTTTAGCAAAAGTGCTTTCTCCAAAAAACTGAACAGGAAGCATTGAAAACTAATAGCAGAGGAAGGGAGTGTAGTGCATCTTCACAATATGAGAGAGATAAGGATGGCCGCTCTGATCCCAGAGATGTAGCTGGAGAGCATCTGTAAGAGATGCTAGATAATGTCATTCTGACTATTATCAGTTGAAGGGACATTTTTAAGATGGTTAAATATTCTCCAGTGAGAAATTCTCTTTTGCAACAGGAAAAGAGAGGAGGAAAAATGAAACTATAGTTATATCAAACTGCAAAACATTCTGAATCATATTAGAAAGAGTTGGAAGATTTTTTAATGGCTCTGAAGATGACAAATATTAGTTTATAACCACTGAAACTAGAACATCTATGGTAAACAACGTATGATGGAACTGTGTGAAGTACATTAAATTGCTTAAAACATGTTCAATGAGCAAAGGAAACAGTAAGTTATTATGATGCAGATTTTCTAAGGGAAAACAAGCGGCTGCTTGGAGCAACATCCTTATAAGAGAAAGGAGGATTTAATTGCTGAATGCAGGAAAAAAGGCCTGGTCTACTTTATTAAATATTTAAAATGTGTTAATTATTTACATGGACTGGACAAACAATATTTTTATTTGTCAGATAAGGGTGGGATTAGCTCTATGAGCAAAAATCTTTACCGGATAGATGCTTGTAAAGGAAGGTAGACCATCAGAAGAAATGCAAGGAGAAAAGGTGAATTTAGTAAGCTATTCCACCAGGAAGTCAAAACAAAACAAAAAAAACCTAATTTAATTGATATCTAGTTAGCAAAAGTCATACTGGCTTTAAGGGCAAAAAATCAAATTAGTGAAAACAGACAAAACATTTTTGTCATTAGGAAAAGGAAGATGAATTTATCATAGCCAACATGTGCAATGAAAGCCCAACTTGAAGATGGGTCTAGGTGACTCCTATGCATTCCCCCAATGCCAACACAAAATGAGAGACTTATCAGCAAGGCCTAGAGGTAACAGTCAAGGCTAGCCTCCAGAACAATTAGTTCTATGTGTGCACAGAGAGGAACATACGGACAGCCCTACTATGAGACCCAGCGTCCCTCACTGTCCCATAGCCCTACAGGAGACAACACTGGAGACATAGTGTGGCAACTGCCCCAAACAGACCCCACCACATCCAGGCAAAACACTAAGGGCACTCAACGGAACAGCAAGGGGAACAGAGCAAGGAAGTCCCAAAAATAGACTTTGGAACCAGAGTGTGGTACCCATCAGATTCCATGGGAAAACACTCCTAAAGATCAACAAAGAGATCTTAAACTATTTACAGGCTTTTCTTTTGTCATGGGTTTATTGTTTTGTTGTTTTGTTTTTGTACATATTATTATCCCTGCAGGTCTATCTAAATAAGATAGGTGGGAAAAACAATCTGGAGGAGAAAACAACAGGACAGACAGTTCGGGGAGGGGGGGCAGGGGACATGGGAGAATGGGAGGCAGGGGAAAGGAAGTGGTGTTAACAAACCCAGGGACAAGGGAACAACAAGTGATCCAAAATCAGAGGTGAGGAGCATCTAGAAGGTCTGGTAGGGCTTGGTCAAGAGCAATGTAACTGAGAGGAATTACTGAAACCCAAATGAAGGCTGAGCATGATTGTGGGACAAAAGGAAAGTAAAAGGAAATAGAGGAAAGAACTAGGAGGCAAAGGTCATTTATATAGGTCTAAATACAAGCATATACATAAGTAAATGTATTTGTATATGATGATGGGGAAATATATCTATGCACCTATATTTATAGCTTTAGTATTAAGATGGCTGATGAACATTGGACCTCTACTCAAGTACTCCTTCAACTCAAGAACACTTTGTTCTATAAAACTGGCATTCCATGATGCTCACCTTCATGACACAATAGCCAAAGAGAAAGCAGATGCATAAGCAAATGTGGTGAAGAGAGCTGATGGTGCCTGGCTATCAAAAGATATGACACCTGGGGTCTTAAAGACTTGAAGATAAATAAGCAGCCATCTGGCTCAGAAGCAACAAAGCCCACATGTATGAAACACACCAACCTGTGTGATCCTGAGATGTCCATGGGATATCAGGTATTAGGCATCAAAGAACAAAAACTCATGTCATTGTGAATGAGGGGGAGTGCTGAGTAGAGACCCAAAGTCCATGTGTAGGCAACTGAACATCCCCTTACTGAAGGGTCTCAGTGAGGAGAAGAGCTAGGCAGGATGCAATATAGCTCCAATGAAACATACACCTTTTCTCTAGCTCTTTAATATTTCCTCCTGTGTTAATCTGGGTAAACTAGAGAAACTAATTCATGAACATGCACATGGATATAAGGGGAAGGTTTATATACAAGAGGAATGAACATTGAGAAAACATCCCAACTCAGTCCAGTTCAAAGTAATAAGTCTGATATTAGCCCATATGTCTGATACCAGTCTATAAAGTCTACTTCCGACTCACAAAGACACAGGCCAGTGAGCGCAGAGTCCCGTCTCTGGCAGGGGTCCCCTCATGGCTCCTCATTTCCAGGGCTCAGGGTCCATGAGCAGGATTCATTGGTGATAGAAACATCTTAGCACTGGCAGGGGTCTCTCTGTGGCTTTTTTGGCTTCAGAGATCTGGTTCCATCAGGGCAAGGCCATGTGGCTTCTCCTCCAGCTCCTCTGGTTCTTCAGACACTGCCATCTTGTCTTGTCAGTGGAGTGACTCCCAACAACTGGGGATATGGTCTCTCATCTCCATGAGGGAAATGCCGCGAGACTTCTCAGACTTCTCAGGAGAAAGCCATGCCCACACAGAGGCCTCATTGGCTATCTCCAGACTAAGAGGCAAGACTCCACCCCTACATCTCAATCATGAAATTGACATAGGTACATGACCGCCACACCTTCCTTCCACCATCATGATCCCAATTTTACCTCACAAATCCAGCTAGACCAGAGGATATACACTGGTACAGATAATAACTGGAAATATAGAGAATCCAGGACAGATAAATACCTCAAGACCAATAATGAGAGTAGTGATACCAGGAGGGGAATAGGACAGTGTGGTAGAAAGGGGAAACAAGGACAATAATCTACATATAACCCCTTTCCTGGGGGGCAGACAACAGGAAAGTGGATGAAGGCAGACTTTGGACAGTGTATGACATGACAAAATAATAAAAATTCATAAATTTATCAAGGGTTCATGAGGGAGGGAGAGCTGGGGAGGAAGGCGGCAAAATGAGGAGTTGATACCAAGGGCTCAAGTAGAAAGAAAATGTTTTGAGAAT
>PVJH01049970.1:0-10067 GCA_004026705.1 Nesogale talazaci | reverse complement strand
TGGCTAGAGGATGATTCTAGCAGGTGTTTGAAGTTCCGAATTAAGAGGTCTCCTACTCTGTTCTTATTCTTAAGTAGCCCTTTACAGAGCCTGCATCGCTTTCTTGCCCTTGTGAAGTAGGTAATTAATTTTTCCATTTCCTGAAAGAATCGCTCTGGATCAGAATTGCCTAATATTTATAGATTGTTCTGGGTAGCGTTGACATCTTCACAATGTTAGGTCTTCCTATCCATGAACATGGAACATTTTTTTTTTCCATTTGATGGAAGTCTTTATCAGTGTCTCATAGTAATGTTTTATTGTTTTCTTTGGCTTCTCTGATGAAGTTTATTCTTAAATATTTCACCTTTGGAGTGGCAACTGTAAGTGGTGTTTTCTGGATTCCCCCCCCCTCAGCACCCCCCTCAGGATTATCCTTACTATTGCCCAGGAATGCAATCGACCTTTGCATCTTGAGCTTGTACCCTGCCACCTGGCCGAATCTTTTGATCATTTCTAATAATTGTCTTTGGGAGTTCTCTCCTGTGTACGAGATAGACTTGTGCCACTAGCGTTTGCCTCCCTCTTTGCCGGTTTGGGTGTCTTTGATTTCTTTTGGTGGCGTAACTCTGGCTCAGACTTCCAGCCCAAGACTGACTAACAGTAGTGACTGCAGGCGTCCTTGTCTGGACGCGCGCCATGTCTCAGGCCCACCAAGAGAGAGATGGCCATTAGTTCTGCGTATCTGACCGTATTGTGTGAAGGGAGGTCTCTTCTGCTCCTATGTGAGTGTTTCCCCTGCATTTTAATGAATGAGACCTGCCACACACATTAAAAAAAAAAAAGTCCTCACTGCCATCAAGTTGATTTTGACTCAGGGGAGGAGAGGGTAGAACGGCCCCTGTGTGTGTTTACGGGAGTAGGGAGTCTCATCTCTCTACCGGGGCACAGCTGCTGGTTTTGAACCACTGAACCCGTGCTTAGCAACCTAACTCATCATCCAGTATGCCATCAGAGTTCCTAATACGGCCTTCAGCGTAGGAGAATGGCTATAGACTGTCCGTGCTTTCCCTTCATTAGGCGAGGCTTCCAGTTGGCTACGCCCTCCACTTGTCCACTGACAACACTCACGCGCTTCCCTAGTTTAAATAAACCTTTCCTTGACTAGCAACTCCCTCCCTCCCCAACAGTTACGAATCTGCTGACGGTCAGAACGCCCTTTCCTAGCGTTGGCTGGGGAACAGAAATCAGGAGTTTGCACGTACGCAAGTTGAACCCGCCAAGAGGATTGGACAGCTGGCTAGTCGTGCAGCTAAGGTACATGATGGCACCCTTCGGAGGCCACAAAGAGGGCATACGGAACCCTAATGAGGGGATTGGTCAAAGTTGCCCTCTGCTAGACTTAAAAGAAGAGGAGCTGGTGGATAGTGGTTACAGCTGGGCTGCTCATCTCAAGGTCAGTCGTTGGACGCCCCCAGCTGCTCTGCAAGACAAAGGCGAGGCTTTCTACTCCTGGGGAAAGTGTCCACTCTTGGAAACCCACAGTGGCAGTTCAACCCTGCCCTATAAGGGTCGATGTGAGCCGGAATCAACTCAGTAGCAGTGCACTTGCTTGCTTTTTGTTGTTTTGTTTTGTTTTGAACCTTAAAAGAGAGACGGATCACTCCCATCAGAGATGAAAGTGGAGCACAGACCTTGGACCTGTGGTCTCTGCTCTTGGTACCTTCTAAGCCCAGGAGACAGTGAGCTGGCGTGCTGGAGATAGGAGCATTACAGGGACAGCAGCAGCCGAGGCCACAAATCTGTGCCAAGCAAGGCAGTGAACTTGTTAGACTTTAGGATGAGAGAGCCGAACTCCTGCTGGCTTACTGGTGGGATGGAGTCCTAGGCATTCAGCAGCAGCGCTAACGAGCTTCATATCATTTTCCTGAGCAAAAAAATAAAAAATAAGCACCCTACCCTCGATGCCATTGAATCGATACTGACTCACATGGGTCCGACAGCAGAGGATGGAACTGCCCGTGTGAGTTTCTGAGACTAAATCTTTTTCCCAAAGAGTGGCCGGTGGGTCCAAACTGCTGACCTTGGGGTTAGCAGGACAACACATAACCACTAGGTGACTTTGACCAGGGCTCCTTGCCGGAGCCAAGCAGAGGCCAGATCAGTCCAGGAGGGCCAGAGGGTCGAGAGCCAAAAACCAGCGAGAGATCTGCCTGTGGGCATGACAAAGAAAAGGCCGTCCCGACTGAAAAAAAAAACTGTATCAGGCTGAGCCCCGGTGGCATAGTGGTTGAGTGCGGGACTGCAGCCCACGGGCTTGGCGGTTCAAATCCAGTGGCAGCTCTCCAGGAGCAAGGCTGGGTAGCTCCCACGACCACCAGAGGGCGGTAATGCAAAAAAAAAACAAAAACACTGTATTCTGTTCCTGATCCTGAACGGTGAGCTCTCACTTCCCTCAGAAATGCCATCATGATGAACATTGTCCGTTAACCTATGTGTCGCCATTGAAAGGCATTTTCTCACTCGGGGGAGTGGTGGGCAGTGCCAAGGGAGGGAGGGCTGGTATCAGATTCAGTCAGGAAACATGTCTGACGTTCACCCCCACCCCGAGGAATCAGTCTTGGACTGCACTACCAAGGACATTCTTTCCCGTTCCACCCAAGCCTTTTGAACCACCCTCTCAGGGTACTGTATCATTACCACGAGGGCCGTGTTTACATGGGCTTTTTAATTTTTAATTTGCTTTCTCCTCCAGTGATTTCTATGGGTCTTTACTGAGTACGAAAGAGGCAGTGCTTTGTCTGTCGTCGGAGCTGCGAATCCTACTCCCTGTTCTGTCGTTGATGTTTGGAACCTGTTTGGCATGTCGTGTTTGCTCAACAAAAGTGTCCCGCTCCCCTCCACGTTTGGCCGGACAATGGACAGATCTACGAGGTGAACCCTAGCCCATGGAGGCACCCACTCCTTGGGACTGCACCGTGAATCAAAGGATGGCGATTGCTCAACTCTTTTCAATATGCTTAGACCATCGACCGTATGATATGTCAGTTACCGTATTTTTTGGACCGTAGGATGCACCTGCTGTATTCTTTGCACTATAGGATGACCATAAGACACACCCAGTTTTTTGTAATTTGGTGGTCGTGGGAGCTACCCAGCCTTGCTCCTGGAGAGCTGCTGCTGGATTTGAACCGCCAAGCCCGTGGGCCACAATCCCCCACTCAACCACGACGCCACTGGGGCTCAGCCCTACACATCCAGTTTTTAGAGCAGAAAAACCAGAAAAAAAATATTCTGAACCAAATTGTACCAGGATACTAAAATGTTCTAGGCTACCACACCTTTGGACCATAAGATGCACCCTTGTTTTTCCCGCATTGGGGGTGGGGGGAGTGCAACTTATGGCTTGAAAAATACAGTGAACACCAATAAGGCTTTGATCTGTATTCGTGTGGGGAACTGAAAGGCTAGTCCCCGGGTTGTCCTCCCCCACCTTGCCCCATGCTCTATGCCAAAGCAAAGGTGCTGCTTGGTAACACATGGATGATGTCTTTACACCCGGAGGTCAGCGGCTGAAAGGCGATTTCCTGGAAGGTGACCAGCCCTCAAGAGCAATCAGACCCTAGAGTCTGTCCTAGCCCAGATGGGGCCCACTCCCTGCCGAGGATAATGGATTGTTCCCCTGAAGGAGAGACAAAGTTAAGCCAACTCAAGGAAGAATCAAGGTGAGGCTGCCATCTTGACTTGAGAGTCCACCCATCTTGTCACAGGTATACCCCTAATGCCTCCCCTTCCTATTGTATGCACACCCCTACCTCGTCCCCCTCCTATTGCCTATGGTATAATTCTTTCCTGCTATGATGCAATTAGGGGGTGTGTGCAAGTCACCAAAATGTACATAAGCCAATATTGGAAATATGTTCACTCTCTCCGTGTGAACCTGGCTACCAAGAGCATGACCATCCCGCATGCTGTTGTCTCTTGTCGGACGTCACTTTAATGTTACTCCTCAGTGACGCGACCACCCCTCGGACACAATTGATGGTGGGGACTGGTACCACACATTAAAGGATTTTCACGCTGCTTTTCAAGAAACTGCCAGTTTTCGCCATTCCTTGTACCATTTCATATGGCTGGGTAATATTCCATTTTATGTATGTACCACATTTTCTTTGCCCAGGGACCTCTCAGACAGAACCTTGGATTGTTCCTACCTCTTGTGGCTGCATTCGAATTGTGATGCTGGAAAAAAGATCGGAAGTACCATGAACTGCAAAAGAACGGATACTTCTAGGGCTGAGCCCTGGTGGCGGAGTGGTTGTGCACGGAACTGCGGCCCACTGGGATGGAAGTTCAATTCCAGCTCCACAGGAGCAAAGGCTGGGCCTCCTACTCCCACCACCAGAGGGCAGTGATGCCTAAAAATAAAATTTAAAAAAAAAAAAAAAAGAACGGATACTTCTGTCTTGGAGGCAAGGAGACCTCGGACATGTTGGCGGGAGAGACCGGTCCCTGGAAAAGAATGTCAGGCTTGGTGAAGTAGACTCTCTCCTCACCATCGACCGGATGTTCATGCTTAGCTGTCATGAATAACGCGAACATAAATGTTGGTATTCATGTAAAAACACGTTCATGAACATCAATTCGTTACATCGGAGTATTCATTATGTGATATTATTGATCTGATCCGATAGAATATGGTCATTAATTCAAGGTTGCTTTAAAGAAAGCAGGGGGGAGGGAAACCAACATAGGGAGAAAGTGGGAAGAGCGCTGTTAGCCTTGTGGAGACCGAAATCAATGTCACAAATCAAAACGTGTGTGGCGTGCTCATTGGGAAGCCACCTTGCTCCATCAGCTTTCACTCAAATTCGCACGCGCACACACACACCCATTGCTTACACTTTTTGTCCTTACCGTGTTAGTCCAGGTTGACCAGAGAAACAACTTCACAGACACTCGTGTGTGTTTGTGTGTGTGTGATAGAGAACTTTATATCAGGGAGTGCTTGTCTATTAGGAGAACGGCCCAGCCCAGTCCAGATCTGAGTCAGACCTAAGGGAAAAAGGGGTGGGGGAAGAGACAGGCTGGGAGATGCCACTTTCTGAATTTCTCTGTGTTCACTTGTGAAAATGTGTTTGAAAAGGGGCGGGAGCGGGGACCCTTCCCCAGGGGCTAAGAAAGGTATGGAGGTCATGTGCTCATGTTAATTTCATGATCGAGATGTAGGGGCGGAGTCTAGCCTGTTCATCTGGAGAGAGCCACTGAGTAGCCAATGAGGCCTCCGTGTGGGCGTGGCTTTCTCCTGAGACTTCTGGGAAATCTCGCGATATTTCCCTCATGGAGATGAGAAGTTATCTCCCCAGTTGTTGGGAGTTAGTCTCAGAGACAACGAACTATGGACAAGACAAGATGGCAGCATCCGGGGAGCCAGAGGAGAAGCCACACAGCTTTACCCTGATGGGACCTGACCTCTGAAGCCACGTGGAGACCCCTGTCAGTTCTGAGTTGCTTCTACCACCACTGGATGCTGTTGATGGACCCTGAGCCCTGGAAGCGAGGAGCCATGGGAGAGCCCTGTCGGGGGCAGGACTTGCACCCACTGACTTGTGACTTCATGAGTTGAAAGGAAACTTTATAGACTGGTCGTGGGCTTATGGGCTAATATCGGACTTGTGACTTTGTACTGGACTGCGTTGGGATGCTTTCTCAGTGTTCCATTCCTTTTGTATATAAGCCATTCCCATATATCCATATGCGTGTTTATAAATTTGTTCTTCTAGTCTACCCAGACTAACACAGAAGGGATCAGGGCTGGATTCCTAAAGTTATTGAAATTGCATGCAAAATGTAAGCCTCTTCAGCACTTGAGTATCTCTGAGAAAGCACGATCAAATTAATGATGGCTACTGGCCAAGTTAGCTGATAAACCCAAGCGACTTCAACTCACTGACCCCTGGTGACTTATACTCACTGCCTCCCCCAGGTCACTTCAACTCACTGAGCCTCGATGGAACAATTTAACTGCTTTTTTTAATTATTATTTAGGCATCACTGCCCTCAGGTGGTGGGAGTAGGAGGCCCAGCCTTTGCTCCTGGGAACCGGAATTGAACCTCCATCCCAGTGGGCCGCAGTCCCGCGCACAACCACTACGCCACCGGGGCTCAGCCTACAATTTAAGATGAGAACATTGATCCAAGTTGAGGAATGTTCCCACGTCACTGAATGGTCCGTGTGGAAGCTGTTGAAGTGGTGTCTGCCTATGCTCACCCACATGTCGAAATGTAAATCAATAAAGTAGGTCAGGGGTAACGGGATGTGGGCACTGAGGGGAGACAGAGTGGGCTCCTCCAACACCACAGGGGTGACTCTTAGACAGAGGACCTGTGCCTTGCTCAATGCCTGTATCCTCACCTCTAAACCGAGATGGAAGAACTGCTGTTAGAACGAGACCCGGCGCCTGGAGGAGAAGGGAGCCCTGATGGCTTAGCGGGTTAAGTGTCGGGTTGCTGACCTGCTGACCACAAGCTTGGCAGTTCAAACTTACTAGCTGCTCTTTAGCTGAAAAATGAGGCTGTCTGGGAAAAAAACTAATAATAACAAAAAAAGGTGAAGCTGCCTGTTCCCATGGAGGTTTGCAAACTCTGTTCTGAAAAAGCTTCACATTCACAGGTCCTGGATAAAGAGTGGGTGAAACTCAGAGTGATGAAAGAGACTGAACCACGGGGTATAGCTCTGGGACGGAGCATTTGACTGCATAAAAGAGACTACGCAGGCTGAGCCCCGGTGGCACAGTGGTTAAGTGCAGGCCTGCAGCCCACAGGGTTGACGGTTCAAATCCTGCAGGAGCTCTCCAGGAGCAAGGCTGGGTTTCCTACTCCCACCAGGGCAGTGATGTGAAAATAAAAAAAAAGAGAGAGAGAGAGAGAAAGAGAGAGAGACTACAATTATGACTCTGTTAGAGACTGGTGGGACCCTGGAGACAAGACCATGGTTACCCACCCTTCAGGTCTGGGATTGAGCTCACCTTCCAGTTAGATAATCAATGATTTAAGACCAAAAGGTCTCTGGAGAACTTCCTCGCTCTACAATTGAGGTTAGGAAGGTGTGGTTACTAAACAGCGAGTTTTGGAGAGGGGAGTATAGAAGATCAAAGGTGTACATCTGACTCGAACAGTTAAAACTGTATCCGTAGATGCCCACTCTCCTGCATGCTGAACCTGATCTGGTTTCCGGAACGATGTGAGTCTTTGTTGTGTTTTGTTCTGGCTGGTATTTGCTTGTGAGACTATATCTCAGAGGTGTCATGTCCTCAGAGGTCACCCTCTTGAAGTTGAGTTATATGTTTTCCCATTTTTCAATATGTGGACTCCACGATTGATGAACTGTGGAGACAGCAGGTCGAATGAGGGGGCGTGGAGAGGGGCACAGTGGTGGAGGCAGGGATGAAGGGGGGAGGTGATGCCAAGGGGTCTGTGTAGGAAAAGAATGTTTAGAAACTGATTGTGGTGGCAATTGTACAATTCTGCTTGATGTGGTTGAACTAGTGAATGATGTGATATTATATTTATATATACATACACATATATATCAATAAAAAAGAAACAGCCTAAATTTAAACAAATACTTTAATGATAAAATTAGGCCCTTCGGCTTCTATTCGGGGCCGGCTACTAATCGAGTATATGTGGTAATCTGAAACTGATCAGGAGGCTGGGGCCACATCTTGTCCCCTTCTCCGTGGGACTGGCTTTTGGCATCGGCTGAGACTCTAACAGGGGCTTCACCCCCAAACCCGAAACCCAACTCACTGCTATCGAGTGGATGCTGAGTCATAAGAACCTTACAGGACAGGGGTGGAATTGCCCCTGTGGGTTTCTGAGACTCTCAGCAGCCAGCCTCCTCTTGCCCCCCAAGGAATAGCTGATGGGGTCAAACGACTAGACCTTGAAGTTAACAGTCCTGTGCTTAGCCCACTGCGCCACCAGGGCACCCTGACCTCCCGCAAAGAAGGGGAGGGTTTCTCCACTGAACCGTTAGGTCGCCAGCTTAGGGACAGGGGGTTGTCGCTCCCATGCCTGCAAAGACCCCCCATAGAGGAGGTTGGGAAGAAAGCAGGCAGCCACGAGGCACCTAGGAAGACCCCAAACTGGGCATGCTTGTGCTCACTCCCCTGAGCCAGGTGAGCGGGCCAAACTAGGCCCAGGCTCATGACATCCCCCAGGTGGGCGTAACTCAGCCAATGGGGTCAAGCGACACCACCAACCCCGCCTTCCCTCAGGCTAGAATCCAGGCTGAGCGCACGCTCTGACTCGCTCTTCTTACCCTGTTCCTGGTCAGAGGCAGGTGGAGGGGGAAGGTCTCCCTCCCTCACGTGGGCGCGCGTGCACCCACTCGACGGGCTTCCTGGGGGACCACAGCCTCTGGGCCCACACGCCCTCAGCCCCTAGGGTTCTTGGGCATCTGGCGACCCGGGATCCCGCTCCCCGAGTCCCGCACGCGTGGGTGCTCTCTTCCACGTGGTTGCTCTGGCCTGGCTGGACACCCCTTTGGGACTGTCAAACCTGCAACTTGTCCTGTGCGTCATCAAAAGCCTGCTTGGATGACAAACCGCCCTGCGGTCCGAATTCTTTCATCGTGCCAAGCAAAGAACCCAGGTCTGGCCCCTTCGGGAAACCTAACAGAACCACCCCTGCCCAGGAAGGGGATGCAACAGAACCAGACCACGTCTTCCTACCCCGCTCTAGAAAGGCCATGAGGGGACAGGGCGGAGCTGTGGCGGCGCAGTGGTTAGCGCACTCCACGGCTCACCCGCAGGTCACAAGTTCTTCCCCACCAGCCGCTCTGTGGGAAGGAGAGGTGACCAGGGGATTCTGCAGAGCTCGATTCCGACAATCAGCTCCCGGCAACGTCACCCAGGGATGGTGGGGCGGTGCAGAGGTGGGCAGTGGGGTCACCTGCTAACTACCGAAGCCCCAAACCCCGAAGTCACTGTCTCTGAGGCTTTCAAGGCCCAGGTAAGGCCATCTCTCCCCGGAGGAAGGGCTCTTGGGTTGTAAGAGCCAACCTTCCGGTGGGCCGCCTCACCTGCCGCGCCACCGGACTTTAGAATCGGCTTGAGGTCCCCCTCCGGCAACAGCACCCACCACCTGCGGGTCTGGCTAGGGTGCCGCAGAGGCAGGCGAGAGCTGGGCGCAGGGGACAGGTGGGGAGGGAAAGACTTGTTGGCCAGAGCCTCGGGGCCTGGGGCTGCGATTGAGGGGGCGGAGTCAGAGGCCAGGAAGAAGGGGCTCAAGTTAGACCCTGTGCCTGCCTGACCCCAAGACAGAGATGGGGGGGTGGGGGGGGGCTGGTGAGGAAGTAAATTGAGTTTAATAGCATCAGAGAGGGGCTGAGCCCCGGTGGCGTAGTGGTTGTGCGCGGGACTGCGGCCCACTGGGATGGAGGTTCAATTCCAGCTCACAGGAGCAAAGGCCGGGCCTCCTGCTCCCACCACCTGAGGGCAGTGATGCCCCCCCCCAAAAAAAAACAAACAAAAATAGCATCAGAGAAAATCGCTTCTCGGCCTTTGGGCTAGGATCAAGGACACTATCTGGTCTTTGCAGTTTAATATCTGATACGTCCGCTATCCGAGGACGACACATTACATGGATTTGGGGAGCGGGGAGATGGACTCGGAGCTTGCTCCGTTCGCTCCACGCATCCACCTGGGATTGCGGCACTTCCAGGGATGGGGCACCCTCCTTCGGCGGGACAAAAAAAAAAAGGGGGTGTGTGGGGGGGTGAGAAAAACAGAAGAAAAGGGGGAGGCAAAAGCTGGGGTTTTGCTTGGTCCCTAAGTAAGGGGCTGAAGCCAGGGATCGCTAGGTAAGCTCTACAACCACCCTCACCTCTTATGGGGTCCCCCCGCCCCCAAGGCACATCACTAGAGAGAGCCCTGCACTGTCTTGATCTTTGGCATTTTATTTCAAAACTGCAGCAAGAAGAACAATTCAAACCAACGGCAGCACCGGGAGTTCCCGCCAGAGAACGGAGAGAGGCGGAGTCTTGAGCCCACGCCCTGGGACAGCGCGGAAGGGGGGGGGGG
>PVJH01049969.1:0-10055 GCA_004026705.1 Nesogale talazaci | reverse complement strand
GAAGGAGGTTGTTTAGGATGAATTGACATCCTGAAATCAAGATAGGAAAGCAGAAACCAGATTTAAAATCAGACTTGACTCTCAGGATGGCTTCAGAAATAAAGCTATCTGTCACATTTTTCTGAGGGGTTGGAAGAACACGTGGGGTGCATCTCCACATCCATAACTATGGAGTTGATTCAGATACTTGGGAATACAACGTGGATTTTTCAAGGCTGTAAATCTTTTAAAATACTTTCATATATCACACACTTCTCTAGTTAATTTGCTTTTTAAAAAGAGTATACATCATCACAATTAGTTTAAATGCTTCTTCCCCACTCCTTCCTTCATTATTTGATCTCCAATTCCTCTTACTTTTCTTACCCCCTGTCTTTAATAAAGTATTGCATCAATTACTCTCTGTACGCCTATGCTTTTTCTTTGCTTCACAAACTGGGAAAACTAACAGAAACAATGAAAAGCACAATTAAACAGAAGGAAAATAACAACATCTCAAGATAAAAGTAAATATAAAGAGTAAGAGGAAAAGACCACCCGCAATATTAAAAAGCCAGAGAAGAAATTTCTGTCACTGAACAGGCATGGAATATCTAAGCCTAGAGCAAATTCAGGTTGGGTCAAGAGAGATGCCAACTGGCCAAGTATCTTATTATACACTAGTGGCATTCATCATAATCAAGTTTATGATTATCTGTCTGATAGCAAAAATGTTCAAGTCCCTTGTTCATGGCCAGTGGGGATCTGCTAGAGGTGCATCTGACTAGATACTGTGCAGATAGATTTTGGGCTCCCACTGTCCTCCTTAGCTTTCTGCAAAGTGGGTGTTCACAATTTAAGCTCTGATACTTTTCCCTTCAACGTCTTTAGATTTTGTTATTGTCATCTTTGTATCACACACACTGGCATGTGTCTTCTCTGTGGGCTTAGTTGACATCTCATTTAGATAGTTGCTTGTTTGAATACAAGCCATTAAGACCCAAGACTTAAGACACGATTTCAATTAATAAGGACTGTCCAGCTTAAATGAATCTGATTGTCTGGTCTTTCTCCTGAGAGGTGGGTGATAAATTTGAACTGTTCACCTATGGTTAGCGTCCGAAGCTTCCCAGACAGCACTATTAGAATTTCAATCACACTTGGACTACTGGAATAGAAGACAGGTCAGAATCTTTTGATCAACAAGTAATTGTCATGATGTCAAGGTCCAGAGGGCTACAGCAGTGTATCTTTTCTGTTCAAAATTGGGGACAAGTGAACTTGGGCAAGCTGGTTGAGATCAATAGGGGTTGTGGAAACCAGAAGAAATGAAGAAATCTGAGAACAAATATGAGGGAAGAAAAATGCTTCCATCATAATGCCTTCACTCTGATGAGTTCTATTTGCTGTTTCTTAAATTTCCTCTCTATGGTAAGAAATTTTCTTTAATTGGCTACCATTGCTATTATATATTTAAATATATGGTGTCTCCATGGGTCATAAGAGAAAAGTAACATAACAGGATGGGGTAATATATGTTGGAAGTAGAAATTAATGAACTCTAGCCTTTGTAAACTTCATTCTGGGTCTTGGTGGATATGATCTCTTAGAATGTGTGAAATGTAAATCTGAAGTGAAGGTGAAGTGTTTCGATAAGAGCTCTCCATGTAATTTTCATGCATATTGAGGTGATAATTGAAGCCACTCAGATAACCTGGTAGACCTTTTCTAAAAGAATGAGTTCAAAAGAAAAAAAAAGAAGGGCTATAAAACTCAATCCTGCAAGTAATGTCACCTGTACATTTTATAAGAGTAAAGGACTAAGTAGGAGAGGGCCAGAGTGAGAGAGATCACATTACAAAACAGTTGAGAAATGACAGCCAGTCTTTGATGCTGAAGGTGCAATGCTGAAGGGTGGTGGGGGGCTTCTAGCATGTCAAAATCATAGGCTCTGTGAATGTAGAGCGAAAAAGAAGACGCTATGACATTTGAGCCCATAGGAGACTACTGACAATAAGACACCAAAAAGTTGATTTGTATAGTGATTTCGAGATTGTAATGTTACTGCACTCGGGGAGGTCTAGCACAAATGGGAAGGTGAAGGAGAAGGCATATGGTAGGAGCAGTGGTCTTGAAGGGTGCCTTTTCAAGGAAGAGATCTGAGAAAACATTAGCATAAGAGATGGGCTAAGAGATGGATTTGAGTTGCTGGTGAAAACAAGGCCCCTGGCTTCAAGAGGAGTCAGCCTCTGATGTTGTGCCATCCTGAGATTTCTGGAGAGAACACTATTTCACAATGGTGGTCCAGCTGACAAGACCCTTTCCTGGGAAGATTACATATATAATTTTCCTTTATGAAATGAGAAAATATGGGGATCTATATGGTTAAGTAGGAGAATCTATAGCATTAAAAAGTTCTCTTAATCATTCTAATTCAATGACACATTACTTGTTATTAGAAAAAAAATAGTTATCTTACTAAGCTAAGGGATTTAACAACAAATCTCATTAAAAGAAGTACCAGAGGGGAGGGAGGAGAGTACCATGCAATACCCATTTCTCTACCATTCTCTGCTCACCTTATTTAAGCAGCTCATTGAATTCATTCTTCAATATCATACTTTCCAAGACTGATAAGATATCACTTACCTATTGTTCAGGGAATGGAAACAAAAGGTCATTCTCTATGGCTTGCTGTGGATTCTTTCCATTGTATTTTACTAAGTGAATTTTCCAGCCCTTCTACCTTCAGTACATTAATTAGTGGGGAAAAAATCCTCCTATTCTTCTATAGTACTACTAAATCATACAGTATGCTGCAGAGGAGATATTTTTATGGTACATTTTATTTGTATGGTGGCCCATATAATTTTGTAGTAGAAGATGTCATGGCAATTCACTTGTGCATGGCTATCGGTGGTTGCAGAGAAAATGAAATTAATGCTTATTATAAAATGGGACCGGCAGTGATGGCCCAAAAACCAAAAAAAAAAGAAAGAAAGAAAAGAAATGGGACCAGGTTTCCTCAACGCTCCTTTGAGTAAATCCATTTGTAGCTGTTACTTTTGGGGGTGAAACAATATAAAGTTGAGTGCATTCCCATAATTACATCCCTCTTGATAAATTTAGCATTCACTCAGGAATTCTCTTTCCATTCATGTGGGTAACTGTGTTATTTTCAGAGATCATTGGTAGCCATGACCCCCAGAGTCTCAGGATGGAGTGATTCTCTGAAGGTACTGGAGCTCAAGTCCACTGCCCTTGAATCAATTCTGACACCTGTAACCTGATAGGACAGCATAGCATGCTCCCATAGCATTTCCCAGACTGTAAATCCTTATAAATGTCACGCAAATCTTCCTCCCAAAGCCATTTTGTTCAGTCAAGGAGCATTTTAATCCCTGTCCCACCACAAGTCACTTGGAAATGAAACTGGCAGACCACAAATGCCAAAGACATCATTAAAAAAAAAAAAGAACAACTATTTCTTAACCCCATGTATTGACTTTTGTGAATAAAACAGCCTAGGCTATACACTTAATTAAGTAGGCAGTTATGATACAATGAAGTGTTTTTCTCTCTTTAGCAAGTGACCTCCCTTCCACTCTGGCACCACCCCTATCTAGTGGCTAAGTTCCTTATTTCACTTCCATTTCCCCCATTTTTTTTTAAACAAAGACATGAGAGCAAAAGTCAACAAGAATTCAGTGTTCTTAGAAGGTGAAAGAATGGTTCATTCTGAATGAAAACGGGTTCTCTTTCTGCTCAGAAATCCTTTTTGTTTATTTCTCGTTTGAATGAGTGTTTTCTCCACAGAACCCAGAATGGATCATCAGAGAAGTCCACGATTGGGGAGCTAGAAAGCATTAAAGCACCAGTAATCAGTGACCCTATTTGGAGAAAGCAGATCTCTCTCTCTCTCTCTCTCTCTCTCTCTCTCTCTCTCTCTCTCTCTCCCTTTCTCTCTCTCTCTCTCATCTGCTATCATTCATTCTGATAGAGTTCATGACACAGACCAGATGCCATTCCAATGTTAAAATTACATTGTTTTCCTAACAAAGTCAGCTTACAGCACTCTTAAAGGCATCACACTAGAGTTCCTCTGTATACTGTCATGGAGAGAGTGAGTTAGATCTTTTCCAGAAGACTTGCCAAACACACACTATAGGAGTTAAACTTTTTTCAGGGCACTATTTGACTCACAGTCTTCATCATTCTTTGCAGCATATAAAGTCATTGCAATATAAAATACTCCTCCTATTCATTTCTTTGGTTTCTTAGGGAGAAATAACAGGTTTTTATTCCTGTTAGATAAAAGCCACAGATTGGAGGGAGGTGGGGGGTGGGTTAGGTGGTGTAGATTGCCTCTTAGTTCTTCCCGCTCCCTTCTTGGGTTAAACTCAGGCCATGGTGACCTTGAAATGCTTAAGATTTCATTGCTCTATTTTTTCTGATTAACATCTGGAACTTAGAAGACATCAATTTCAATTCCAGGGCCAGAATCCATATAGACTAAGCAATGAAAAGCTCCTCTTTTGAAGCTTACTTCACCTCCAACTTCCCTCCCACCTGCTCCACCCTCCATCTCACTTTCTCTATCACCTGGTTGTGATGATCAGACTAAGGGCAAGGAGCCCAGGTGGCACTATGGAATAAGCATTAAACTGCAAGGTCATTGGTTCAAACCCACCAGTTGCTCTGAGGGAGGATGCTTGTATCCTCTGCTCCCATAAAGACTTATAACCGCTGCACAATGACAGGGTGCTTGTTTTTGTTTTTGTTTGCTCCTGCATACTAGCCAAAAGCCCTCCTCAGAGAGACCGCCTGGTCAAATTCTCAATAAGGACATCTCTTACAGATCAAGTCACTAACACTCTTCCCACTCTTCCAATAAGGCGGAAACCCAAAAGAACTAAAGAGGTCAATTGAGAATTTTTTCCTTGATTGATCTGCGGATTCTGATTAAGCGCAATATACATTTTAAATCAACAGGATGGGTGGACGCAGTGGTTGCACTCATGGGTTCAAGCACGGGAGCAATGATGAGGAAGGGGGAGGACTGGGCAGTGCTCCCTTCTGTTGTACACAGGGTTTCTCTGGGTGACAGTCAACTCAGGGGCACATAACAGCATGACACATTCATATCAGATACCCAACCCACTCAAAAAATAACCCACTGGTTTGGAGAGAAATGGTGATAAAGCTTGATCTGTGAGAGTGTTTCTCTACCTCAACAAGATGGCCCTCAGCGGGGAAGGGTTTGTTCTTGAGTGATGTTATTTCCAGAGAAAGGAAAGTCAGAAATTCGCAAAGTTGTTTCCTGTACACTGCAGCTTGAAGAAATGTGTGCAGATATTGGTCATATAAACCCCAAAGCAATCAATGTTGAAAACTGTTCGGCCATAAGAATGTGATCTGTGTGTGTGTGTGTGTGTGTGTGTGTGTGTGATGAGCTTATCAGATCTTTTTCTGTTGCATTAACTCTATAGATGGGTTTCTAGAGCTCGGAAGAGTGTCAGGAGAATAAAGAGCAACAGAAACAGAATCCCATCCAATGTGGTCAGCTCATTGTTAAGAGGGGAAACAAATCAAAGTGTCTAAGGTGTTTCATAGGATCTGACTTTGTGTAGGCTTTGGTGCTTTTCTCTCCATTTGAAATGCTCTTCTTCTATGACACTGCCTTTCACAGTCTACTGAGTTCTCTGAAGTCACGTGCTATTTCGCAAAGCCATGCTTAATTCCAGATGGCAGGGTTACTTCTTCCAGTGTGGAATGGAGCATCACATTTCATTTGTGACCTTGTGGTGTTATGTAATTTCATGTCAACTTGATAAATACTTTTAGGGGTGGAGCCTAGCCTATCAATCAGGTTGCAGTCTGATGATGCCTCCTAGTGATCTTGGCCTTCTCATGAGGTTTCTGGGAACTTTCTTTTGTGGAGGAGGGACACACTATCTCTCTGCTTCACCTTCATATTCACAAGACCTATGAAGCCATACTGAGCAAGCCATGTGGTGGTGATCTGAGCCAAAAGCATGTTTGGAGAGCTGAAGGAGCCACGTGGAGACCCTCGTCAGTGCTGCATGTGCACAACTCTGTACCCATTCACCAGAGATGCTCTTATATTCTCCATTCTTGCATGTAACTCTTTCTGAATCTGAAGAGGGACTTACGTATGAGTATTTGGACTTATGGTATAATATCAGACTTACGGACTTGATCTGGACTGGGATGGGATATTTACTTGATATACAATTACCCGTTGTTATAAAGTTCTTTCTTTACACATGCGAATGGCTCTGAATTTGTTTTTCTAGTCAACCAGACTAAAACATTTACCACATACCCCTATCACCTTCTGAGATACAAGGTAATTATTGTCTGCCTCGTCACCAACTTGCTTATAAACACTTGGGGGAACAGAATACTTAGCTGCTTCAATTTTGCATGTATGCACATCAAAAGAAAATAATACAGTAATATAATTGATTTAAAATATATAATGATGGCAAAAACTAACAAACAAACAAAACAAAAACCTCGGTGCCTCCAGGTTGATCTCCAATTCACAGTGTCCCTACAAGACAGAGCAGAGAGCCTCACGTTTCTTCAGTAGAGCAGCTGGTGGCATCCAAATGTCAACCTTTTAGTTGGTAGTCCAATGTCTAATTACTACATCTTCATTAACTACCATGCTAACTGCCACACACCACTGTTGAGTCCCTTCCAGAGACCTGAGAAGAACAGAGTCCAAGTGCCCCTAGATTTCTGACATGAATTATTCACTGGAGTAGAAAGCTCCCCGTTTTTCCCGATGGGTGGCTGCTGGTTTTGAACTCTTTCCCTTGGGGTATCTCAGAGCACGACCGGTACACCACTACACCACCAAGATTCACGAATGAAGGCAATATACGTCATTATTTAATTTTCTGAGCAAACACCCTTCCCTTCATATGCTAAAAAAAAGCACTAGGACTCACACTGCTGTGAGGCTTTAACAAGGCTTAGAAACACACGGGCACTAAACTGTAGACACCCACACAAGACCAGGCAAGCTAACTTCGTGGAATCTGAGGAACTGAGGCTCTAGCGAGCCTATAAGTCACTGAATCAAAGGGTTGCTGTTTAGGATTTGCAAGTATCCTTTGCTGTGAAAACACATATCCATGACTAAGAAATTGTCTCTGGGCTGAAATAGGGGATCTTTCAGGCTCTCCTGGATGAAGCAAATGCCAACCAGGACAGCATCTGTCTCAGCAACTTCAGGTATGCTTCTGGAGGTGCCAGGTGATGACCCACAAGAACTGACATGTGTTGTTATAGAACTCAGAGACTCTAAAGCCATGCCACGATCCGGTTCTGCTCATGCAACAACCCTAGGTGGTTGCTGAAAGCCAACTGCTCACACTCATTCAAACAAAGGGATGCACTTTCGATGGTCTTCCTTTCATCTCGCTAACTTACTGATGTTAGTGCTGTTTGGCTCAGGCCTCCCGAAACATGTTTACTCTCAATGCTTTCCAAATGTCACTTATTAGAAAATCTGCATTCCTGATCCTAATGGTCATAAACCTGGAGACACAGCTTTCATTAGCAAATGGAAAGAAGCTCACAAGATATCCAGAGATAAACACATGAAAGGGCAGAGAAGACTGGGGCAGTTTACAGCGCAAGAATGTCACTGTAGTATATTTAGAAATTGGACAATCTGTTCCGCTAAAACATCGCACGAGTACCTGGCAATTTCCATTCACCAGGTTTAGTTGCCAGCAAAACCTAAACAGAATGTTTCACATCCAGGAACGTGCTATTCTCCTATCACTGGGCTGAGAGGAGAAAAAAAAAAAAGGTCTATGGTATGTCTATAACTAAATCTTCCATTAGGTCCCCCAAGAATTGCAAGAATCAGTCAGAAGAGTCTTAGCTAAAAATACATAATTATAACATATGGGGCAAACTAACAAAATAATACATTGAAAAAAAGCTTAAGTGGTTTAGTTAATGGGGATTTCTTTTCATCTAAGTTCCTACATCCTAGCATTGTGAGAGTTAAAAGCAATTTTTAAAGCCACATTTAAGGAAGCAAGAAAAAATGTAGAAAGATCTGTGTGTTCTTTAGATGACATTTGAACACACATAGATGATTTTAAAAGATTTTTTTATGTTACTTTTTAGGTAGTATGCTTGAATGTCTGCTCAGAAAACATTAAAAACTTTTGAATGCATTGCACTGTCTTTGAAGAGGAGTTTCAAATCCAATTTTATAAGAATTGTGGAATTAGCCCAACTGCAATATTTATGGAAAATTTAAAGGTCAGAAAATTGCAACCTATAAGGATATTTTAATATACCATCCTTTAAGATAATCAGCTACAGAATTTTTTTTCTATCTCAATCAAGGGTAATCACAATAACTATGTATCCATGACTTTAGCAAGTGTGAATACACACTTCTGCCTTCAGCAGAAAAGAAAACAACCATATGGACCTTGCTCTAAGCCAGAACTTCATTAGCGGATTAAATTTATAAAGCCAAACCGGTGAGACACCAGCGATTAGCCCCATTTGAATGAGTCCATTTACCTGGCAGAGATATTGGCACCTTTTAATGAACTCTAGGAGCTTGTCTCATTGTGAATAGGTTAGTCCTCATTGTCCAATAGAAACATGCACATGCCACATACATAATTTTTTAATAAGACCAAAGAGGAACTACTGCATTTTTCAGATCATAAAATGCACTTTCTTTTCCCCCCAAAGTGCAAGGGAAATTAGGGTGCATCTTATGGTCCAAAGAACCTTATGGTACCTTATGGTACATCTTATGGTACCTCAGAACATTTGACTATACTGATACTGTTTGGTTCAGAATACTTTGTTCTTTTCTTCCTGCTCTAAAAACTGGGCATGTCTTATGGTCAGGTACGTCTTATGGTCCAAAAAATATGGCAATTTTAGCAATATGTTTGACTCAACCCATGGCATCTAGAACAACTTCAATGAATAATCAATACAAAAACTTGGCCAAGGAGATAATTTAGTCCACCAGGAAACCATTTGCCATTGAATCGATTTTGATCCCTGCAACACCCACCTGTGTGAGTAGTACTGGGCTTCACATGGTTCCCAGGGGCTGCTTGTGTTCAGAGAGAGATCACCAGGCCTTACTTCCAAGGAAACTCTGGGTGGACTTGAAACATCAACCCTTTCTATTACCAGTTCAGCAAGTTCACAAATTGTACCACACAGGGAAACCATGGAAATATTTTAGTGTCTTTTATACAAACTACATCTTTAAAGATGCACACACACACACACATGCATGTACATATCATTACAATATATTTTAATTCTACTTATGTAAAATTTCATTTTTTAAAGATCATCTGTGGCTTGTGGCTACCATATTGGACAATGTAAGTGTGAATGATAAGAACTGTCATTACATTTTTTTCTATCATGTACACTTTATATACTTCTTTTTGCTTATATACATGGTTAGGTCCCAAAGAACACTTGCTAAGTGTTAAGCCTTATTTTAAGACAGGCATGATGGAAAAGTGGAGAACAAAAATATAAGATCACAAAATGCAAAGTGATTATGTTATTACCTAATGACCAAACTCCGGAGAGTTAAAACCCAGCCAAGCTGACCCATAACCACTATCATTATAGCCTAGGCGATTGATTCCATCCACATTTATTACTGATGTATATCATTCTTGTGCAAAAATTTCAGGTAGCAGATTACTTATTATTGTTAAAAATATGAAATGTCACATAACAAGAGAGTCCATCAGTCAAGAGTAGATATTGTCTATTTCAAGACTTCTATACTTCAACATTCATAACTGGACATTAGTTGTCCACATTGCTTTCCCAACTCTACCTTGCAAATCCAGATGGACTGGAGAAGTCACACTGGCATAGAGGGGAGCAGGAGATATGGGGAAACCAGGATGGATGGGCCCCTTCGGGCCAATGGTTAGAGTGGAGATACTGGAAGGGTGGAGGGAAGGTGGGTAGAGAGACGGAACCAACAGCAAGGATATATACACAAGCTCTTATTTGAAGGA
>PVJH01049968.1:0-10063 GCA_004026705.1 Nesogale talazaci | reverse complement strand
TACATTATATGGCTGCAAAATACCTATGATCCACTCCTTGTTGATTGGTTATTAGTCAACTGATGGGCAATTGGGTTGTTTCCACCTTTTAGCTGTGGTAGAAAGTGAAACGAACACCTCTTAAAAGATTTCCAACTGCAAAAGGGGTGTGTTGTTGATTTGAACTGAGTTGGTGAAATGGGAAAACTATGAGAGTAACATTTTGGTTGTGAGTGTTCACGCTATTGTGACCATGAAGTTACTCATCCTTCCCATACCTGTTTCAACTGGATAAAAAGTTGGCAATCATAACCATATTGAAAGTTACAGACTCAAATTTATAAGGCTCAAAAATTTACTGAGTTCTAAGTATTAAATTCCTTTATAAATTGTGAGATATACTTAATATATTTATAACTTCTATCTATAGATTAAGATATATATATCTTGTAGTTTAAACAGTATCCATAATATACATATTATCACTTTTCTCAATTGATTGGGCTTCAGCTTAAAGAAGATGATGGTTATAGGTGATTCTATTCAAGCCTTCCAGAGGAGGGTGAATGGATGCTTTAGAACAAAAGACAGATAGGGTCTGTATGGCAGGACCCCTAGAAACTCGTGACATTCATTTGTAAGGGTTCGTGGGGGTTGGATGTTGAAGGAAATTGTTGCTTCTGTAGTATTATTCAATCTGCATTGGTAGTAAGCACATTAGTCATTGACACCAACAGTCTTGACTTTGCCCCCATTTGTCATTTGAGGGTCTTCTTTTCAAGACATATTCAAGTTCTAATTGTGTGTTTTTCTTGAGATGGTCACTAGACTGTGTGCATGTAAATACAAGAGACTCACGCAAAATAATATTGCACATTTATGGTGACCAGAACTAAAACTAACCTCCATATGTAGAAGGCAGATGTTGACTCTCTTTCTGAATGCCCTGCCTGCCATTGAATGCATCATCCTTTTAAGTGTCAACATATTCTGTGATCAGCATCTCCTAGACGGAAGAGGAAGCCAATAAATCCAAAGGGGGATGACTGAAGAATAATAAAACAGCTTACATGATGCAAATAATAAAACCAGCAGCCAGACTAATAACCCCCAAGTGCTTGGGCGCTGTTTTCAGCTAAAAGAAGTTTCCCACTGACTCTGTAGAAGATCAGTGCTTTGCATACCAGCCAGGCAGAAACTCAAAAAGTAGGATGGAGATGCCTGAAATGGCCCAAAGTATCACAATCATAAAGGAGTCCCTAGACGGCAGAGTGCATCACTTGGCTACTGGGGGTTTGGAACTACCTACAGAATCCTCAGAAGAAAGGTTTGGCGATTTACTTCTGAAAACCCGTTCATCGAAAACCCCGTGAAGCTCAGTTCTACTCTGACCCAACTGGGGTCGCCACCAGTCAAAAGTAACTCATTGGCAACTCCCTCCCCTCTTTGATTCTTGGTTTATTTATTTGGCTCATCACATTTATGCATGTCAGTTAACAGAGCCTACTATGTGCTCTCTAGTTATAATTCTTTCCCGATGGAGTTGTTCATTCTTCTGCCAGGCCAATGTATATTCAAGATTCTCTACCGACATGCTTGGCAAAGTAAAGGGCTAATTAAAAGAAATGAGGAAGACCATCAACAAGATGGGTTAACACAGTAATTGCAATAATAGGTCCAAAGATAATAATTCTGAGGAATTCAAAGGGTCACTGTGGTAGTCACCTAATCTGGTGTCAAGTTGAGGATTAAGTATATGGGTGGAGTCTAGACTGTCAATCTGGAGATAGTCAATGAGACCTCGGTATGGGGATGGCCTCCTCTGAGAATTCTGGGAAATATGGCAATTCCTTCTTGGAGGCAGAGACACTGTCTCTCTTGGTTCACTCCCTTAGAGATTTTCTACTGATAATGCTCATTTCTTTGGAGATACTAGAATGACAAGGCTGGCTCTCTGTGAGACATCCCTGAGGAGAAACAACATGGACCTACCCTGATGCATCCCTGGGTGCTGAGCAGCTGTGTGCAGACCCCTGTCGGCGCTGAACCGCTTACCCCACCACTGGATCCAAGGACTTTCTACCCACTGACCTATGATTGTCCTGCCTTCAGCACCATTGCATGTGTTCCGTGAGTCTGAAGAAGACTTTGTGGATGGCTGTCGGACATATGGGCTAATATCGGACTTGGTGACGTCTGCACTGGACTAGGATGTTTTCTCAGTGTTCGTTTCCTCTTGTATATAAACCTCTCTTATTTACATATGTGTGTTTGTGAGTTTGTTTCTCTAGTCTACCCGGACTAACACAGTCACTATAGACAGTAGGATCACTCTGAGGTGGAACGGACTTGATGGCGCCTAACAGCAACAACTATAAAAGCCAGACATCCTGCCATCTGCAATCCCACTTCATGCAAACAACAGTCCTCCGCATTGCTATTTTTACTCCTCGTGGTTACGATCAGAAAGCTGAGTCCTGTGGAGGTAAGCCAGTGGCCCCAGATCACCCAGTCACTGGTTCAAGTGAATTAAGAAATTGTACTCCAGATTTTTCTAATCCTGATGCAAGGTCTCTTTCTTCAGAATGCCTTTTGACTTGTCACATTTAGTTTAAAATCCCCCACCCCATGCTATCTTTGTGTGGTACCAGGCAGCGGGGCACTCTGTGGCTAGTGCTTTAGTCCAGATTAGCAGGTCTGATGAATACTTATTGTCATTTGGCAGACAGTAGACGGGGCGGGGGGTGGGGGAGAAGGCCAGCAGATCAAGGGTTCTCATCTGTATCAGACAATGCCAGGGAAACTTACTGGTTGGTCCCTGATGTATGAGAGTGTAAACTGAGGAGAAGACACCATTCTGGTGTCTCTATCACAGTTTAAACAATAGAATGAATTCTAGAGGAGCTGTACCCCAATCACCCTGCTAAAAGAGTCTTTTTGGGGGACACATGGGAAAATTCACAAGGAAATGCAACAAGTACTCCTCACCTATCGACCATCTCCTAACCGATATTTTACAATTATGATGAAAGTAAAGCATTGGCTATGGGGTCATTTTGCACATTAATGGAATGCACCTGGCAGTCACAAAGGCCCAGGTGCAAGATGAGAGTGACACTGGCTGTGATGGTCAAGGGCATGGGCAGCTGGGCTGGACCATGATTTTCAGTGGGCTGGCAGTTGGTAATGATGGAAACGAGCAATTACATAGTCATATAAGCTGACGGTTATGTCATGATGTTGGCACCCTCCATTTTGCTAGTGGGAGTGGTCACCTCCATGTTTGCATAACACTGATTTTTCATATAAAACTTGGTCTTTAAATCTCCCCCAGTGCCGAGTGGATGAATTTAATTTATACCTCCCTTTCAAGTATCCCAATGTGCCACAAAGCGATACAGCAGCACTTAAACTTCAACACAAGTAACAAATGCGGTAATTACACTAGAGTCTTTACATTTAAAAAAGGACAGAGACATACACATAGGTATATTTCCATATTGAAAATCACAACCATCTGTGTTATTTTCTACTGTCACCAAAAATAGGTGACCTCATTCTCATTTTACTGTAATTCTTTCTTTTTTTTTTTATTTGTCTTGAGAGTTCGGTGAATATTAACAGATATAATTTGTTTTCCTTTCAACAAGTCATACACATTTTTACTTGCGGCAATGATTCCCTTCTCCGTGATGTAACCCTGCTCTCTGTGACCACAGTCTCCATTTGATTAGTCTTATTTCCTGGAAAAAAGGAGAGTGGAAGCTACAAAATTAAATGACTGGGTCAAATTGACCCACCCATTCATTCTGACTGTATCAATTCCAACCCATGATGATGCTAGGGGTTGCTGTGGAACTTCCCATAGAGCATACAAGGCCATAATCCTTACAAAAGCAGACCAACGCATCTTTCTCCCAGAATTGGGATGACCACCCTTTCAGGTAGCAGCTAAGCTCTGGAATCATCCTTGATGTGCATGAACAGAGGTAACAGAGAAAGAGCAAGCTCGATGTGCAGGTGAAAAACAGCCCATGGTTCTACTATCCTATTGGCAATCTCTTCTTAATCCCAGTAGATGAAGCCACATGCCCAATTCACATCCCAGAACAGGAAACCCAACTGCAGCACCTCAGGAAGACTGTCATCTGCTGGTAGCTGAATGCCACCACACAGTTTGTCTACAATAATTCCTGCAACCTTCCCTACCACCAGATGTGAGGTGTGATCTCCCATTTGGATGACAAAGGTGTGCTGACTCCAGTCATGGTTTTTCTAATCACTTCATATAGAAGCAAAATTTGGACCATGTGAAAAAGGACATTTAAGCTGTGGTGTTAAAGAGCAATGTCAAGTAGGCGATGGTTTACCAGAAAGAACAGGTCAGGCTTCAAAGAGACGCAATCAAAGGCCTTGAAAAGTAAGGGTGGTGAAGTGTTGGCTTATTTACTTTGGACACATCACAAGGAAACATCAACCAGAGTTCACTGAAAATGAGGTGAGCCTTCCAAGAGAAGGGTTCGCACAACAGCCTTAACACTCACTGGTAGGTCTCATGAAGATGGCAGAGAGAACCAGGCAGCCCTTCACTCTGTCACACGGGAGGCCGCCATATGCAGGAGCCAACTCAAAGCACGACTAATAACAACAGTCTCTGCCTGCGCTGTTGTGCAGACAAAGCTCCTGGACTCGAAATCCAGCCTGATGAGGCCAAAACATTTTATGTGACCCAATGCCTTCCAAAAGGAGCCTTACTAGCCAAAAGGTCAGCAGTTCAAAACCACAGTCTCTCCTCGGGAGAAAGATAGGGTTTCCAGTCTCAGAAACTCACGGGGCCAGTCCTTACCCTGTCCTACAGGGTTGCTATGAGTGACCATTGACTCAAAAGCAATGAGATTGACTTGTTATTTGTGTGTGTGTGTTACAAGACTATCTGACCCATTGGCGTGCAACCCATTTTAATCAAACTGCTAACTACCTCTCTGTCAGGTCCTTTGCTAAACTTTGGAGTATGCGTATGGGTAATCCAACTGCTGCCTTGCCAAGCTCACCATCACAAAGAACCTCCAGGAATCTAAGATAAAAGTGGCATCAGAACACTGGCTATGGGACACAGGAAACAGAGAGGAGATGGGCAGGGAGTAGGAGAGAGGGAAACGGAGAGCAGAGGAGAGAAGAGGTTCAGAAGGTTTGTCTCAAGTGCTGATAAAGGGCTGGATTTTGAAGGGCAAATAGGGGTCTGCCAGACACACGTCAGAGGAATTACTTCATACTGGTCATTCTTCAGATAAGAAAGCCACAAGGAAATCAGTATCATCTATTTTTTTTCCTTGTCTACATATGGCAAAAATATTTTTGGATAAATACTTCAGCAATGGATGAGTCACATACTGAAACTTGACTTGAGCTAGCTACTGAAGGATATATGCTAGCCCTGTAACACCGGAGGTCAACTAGCAAACACCCTGTAGGACCTAGTAGATGGGAGTCCTGGTGGCATTGCGGGTCACCCATTGGCCTATTAACTTGAAGTCGGCAGTTTGAAACCACCTCAACGGAAGGAAGGTAAGGCTTTCTGTTCCAGTTTCAGAAACTCACAGGGGCAGTTCTCCCTTGTCCTATACATTCAGAATCAACTCAGTGGCAGGGACAGGGTGTGGTAGAAAGAGCCCTCTTGGTGTCATGGGTTACACACTGGATTGCTAACCTCGAGGCCAACAGTTCAAACTCACCAGCTGTCCCATGGAGAAAAATGAGCTTTCTTTCCAGCCTCAGACATCCACAGGAGTCATTCTGTCCTGTCTATCTACAGGGTCACAATGAGTCAGAGTTGGTGCACTGCCAGGGAGGGAGTTGACAGAGTCTGGGGGATATCACAGAACTGCCTTACATGATTTTCAAGGCTATAGATCTTTCTAGAAGCAGGTGAGAACATCTTTCTCAGGAGGCACAACTGGGAGGTTCACCCAATGAACCTGGTGCTTGGCAATCAGTGTTTTTTTGTTTTGTTTTGTTTTGTTGCTTTTTTTTGGTGGGGGGGGACATCACTGCTCTCCGGTGGTGAGAGTAGGAGGCCCAGCCCCACTGCTGGAATTGAACCTCCGTCCCAGTGGGCCGCAGTCCTGCATACAACCACTATGCCACCAGGGCTCAGCCAGAGAGTCAGTGTTTTTTTTTTTTCCCAATCATTTTATGGGGGCTCATACATAGTTTTTCACAATATATAAATAAGCATACTCATCAAACACCCTCTCATGTCCACTTCTATTATTGTTCTCCAATCGTCCACCTTTTCCCTTAAGCCCCTAGTATCGGCTTTTCCATTCCTTCCCCTCTTCCCCTGGTCTCTCCTCCCCTCCAACCCTTAATACTTTATACATTGTTATTGTTTTGTCATATTGTACACTGCCACTGCCCGACCTCTCCCCCAACCCACTCCTTTGATGCCCTTCCTTCAAATAAGAGCTTGTGTATATATCCTTGCTGTGGGTTCCCCCCCCCCCTTCTGTCCACCCTTCCAGTATCTCCAATCTAACCATTGGCCCAAAGGGGCCCATTCATCCTGGTTTCCCCATATCTCCAACTCCCTTCTATGCCAGTGTGACTTCTCCAGTCCATCTGGATTTGCAAGGTAGAGTTGGGCCCATGATGGTTGGGGGACAGGGAGGAAGGCTTCAGGAACTAGAGGAAACTTGTATGCATCATCACTGTCTGGCTGTCCCCCAACTGGTCTGTCTCTTCCCCGTGACTCCCCTGTAAAGGGGTGACCAATTACCTACCAGTGGGCCTTAGGTCCCCACCCTGCTCTCCCCCTCCTATGTAATGATGTGATTCTTGTTCTTTGGTGCTCGATATCTGCTCCCTTCGGCCCCTCTTGATCACTCATGTGGGTGTGCTTCCTGCATGTGGACTTTGCTATTTCTGCGCTGAATGGTGACTCGATTATCTTCAAGTCTTTGAGATTCCAGGCATTCAATCATTTGTTAGCTGGGTACCATCGATTCTTCTACTTTGTTTGCCTTTGTATCCATTTGTCATCAGCAATATCGGGAGTCAATTGGTCCATTGATTTTGATTTTTGTTCTTTGATACCTGATTGTTTCAGCACCTCATGATCGCACAGTTAAGTGATCTTCTTTTATGGTGGGTTTTGTTGCTTCTGAGCTAGATGGCAGCTTATTGTGCTCAAGCCTTTAAGACCCCGGATGCTCTATCTTTTGATATCTGGGGCCTTCTGCTTTCTTCACCACCCTTGCTCATGCTCTTACATGTCCTCAATTGGTACATTGGGGATGTGTGCACACAGTGATATATGTTTGTTTTGTTTTGTTTTTTTCTGCCTCATTTGATGTCTATTGCCTAGACCTTTTACCACTTTCACCACCATCTGACCAGGCTGGCTGTTGTGCTTCTTCTGTGGGGCTGTGGTCTCTTCTCAGGTAAATGGTCTAATGTTTATCTTCAGGCTTTCAAGACACTTGATATATCCTTTGATGGCTGGGCACCTTCAGCTTTCTTCACCACATTTGTTTGTGCACCCATTTTACTTCAGTGATCGTGTTGGGCCATTGAGCCTTGAGGAATGCCAGATTCATAGAACAAAGCGTTCTTGCATCGAGGGAGTCAGTGTTTTAAGCACTCTTCCACCTAGGCGCCTAGTCCTATTCATAACAAAAGGCAAAGGCCACACTCAGTGACAGAGTTAGCTCCGACCCACAGTGATCCTAAGGACAAAAAAGAGCTGCCCTTTTAGGTTTCTGGGGCTGTAAACGCATGGGGGCAGATCTATCCTGTCCTATAGGGTCCTTATGAATCAGAATTAACTTCATGGCAGCACGTGCTTGTGCGTGCGTGCAAGCATGTGTTTAGATCAAGGCCACCAGCTACTCAACTGCAAAACCAGAATTTGAAACAGATTTATGTAACGCTTATGGTTGTAGTCTTAAACACACTTCCCAAATTTTCTCTTGAGAACTCATCTACTTTCACCAAGGTCCTATTTCCCTTCATCATAAAAACCTTTAAGTTAGCCTGGGCGCTTCACTTTTGTGCTTTGCTGGCCAACGGGGGCTGACAATTCCCTTCGTGCAAATGCTGAAGTCAGAGTCCCTTCTTTCAGGATTTTCCAAATCCTAAAGCTGATCCTAAGCTCCCTGGGGAAGTGGGAAGATGTTTGGTTTGCCCGACAGTGACCCAAAATGGGGCACTTGGGACTGAGAGAGTCTCTACTTCCAAAGCCCCCCATTTTCTAAGCAGCCCAATGAGGAAAAGTACTGCAGCAGAGATGACTCAAGAAGAAACTTGAGATGCCATACATCTGCCTGCTTCCTTCCACTGACCGCTCTTCTAATAAATACAGTGTGAAACACAGCTGAAGTAAATGGGCCCAATGGACTGGACCCAGGGAAGATGTCTTTCCAAAGCTCAAAGGGTATCCAAATATTACCAACTTAAGGAGCAAGCATGTGTTTATGTATGTGAGGAAGAGATATGAATAATGTAGGGGACGTGAAAGTCAATATAAAAATGAAAGCTGGGGCTGAGCCCCGGTGGCATAGTGGTTGTGCGCGGGACTGCGGCCCACTGGGACGGAGGTTCAATTCCAGCAGTGGGGCTGGGCCTCCTACTCCCACCACCGGAGAGCAGTGATGCCCAAAGGGAAAAAAAAAAAGAAAGCTGAGTTCAAGAGCTAGAAATCCCAAACTGTTGAAGTTTCCTCTTGAATTGATTCAGACTAACTCATAAGTCTGTATACTCGAAAAGTACAATATTGCATGGTGGTCCACTTAGTTTCTCCTCATCATTAAAAATCACTCCTTTAAAAAAATCATTCCTAAAAATCTCTAAATCGGATACCTTTGAATGTGGTATCATGCTCTTACTTTCTGCAAAAATTATGTCAAATAGTGTTTGGGAAAAGAAAAACAAGAAATTAGCTAAACATTCTCTTGGGAGTTTAGAACAGCCTACATTGTGGGATTTGGACCCACAAGAAGAATGCTTTTGTTTGTTTTTAATCTGATTTTAAACTATATGACTTGAGGCTGCCACAAAGATGAACTATGTAATTAGAGCAATCACACTTAGGAAAGAAAATTGCAGTAGGAAAATACCATCAGAGCTAACAGCAGAGAGAAAAGGCATTTCTTCTACTTTCTTCACTAATTTATCTCTTTTGGTAACAGGAAAAGTAAATACAACTACTATTTATATATTTTCCTACCATTGCTGGTTTGGGGCATGCTGTGATGCTGGAAGCCTTACCAGCAGGGTCATCCATGGTGGACAGGTATCAGCTATGGCAGGTGCATAATCTACTGTCAACTGGAGGAAGGGGTGGAGTCTAGCCTGTCAATCTAGCCTTTCAGTAGACAATGAAGCCTCTATGTGGACATGACCTTCTCCCGAGGACTCTGGGAACTCCTGTCTTCCTCCCTGGAGGCAGGAAACACATTTTCCCTGTGAGAGACTCCTATTGACAAGTCACATGGAGCTAGCTGATAGAACCAGAGCCCTGGAGCTGGAGGAGTCACATGGAGACCCACACTAGTGCTAAGATGCTTCTACTGTCGCTGGATCCACAAAACTTGCAACCCTCTGGCCTGTAATCTTCCTTCATTCTGCATGAGTCTGAAGAGGAATTTATAGGCTGGAATCAGAAATATGGGATAATACCAGACTTCTGGACTTGATTTGGACTGGGCTGGGATGTTTTCTCAATATACAATTGATCTTTTATATAAAGCTCTTCCTTATCCACATATGACTGTCTACGAATTTCTCTAGTCAAGCTGGACTAACACATCCAGCTGAGCTTCCAGACTAAGATAGACTAGTTAAAAGAAGCTGGTGATCTACTTCTGAAAAAAAATTGAACATGATTGTCAGTGTTGTACTTCTGATATGATAAGCCTCCTCAGAGTGGATGGTGTTATGTTTTGGAGACCTTCATTTGCTGGTGTGGCATCTTTAAAATGAGAAGAAAAAACTACAGTATTCATTAAAGATCAAAAAATGGATTGCATGAAGCACAGATCTAAGAAATGTGGAAGTTGACACAAAGGAGACACTTAAAGAACAATAT
>PVJH01049967.1:0-10074 GCA_004026705.1 Nesogale talazaci | reverse complement strand
AACGAATGACCGACTCAGTAGCTGGCCAGTCACTTTAACAGACCTTTTTGATTGGCTGACATTTTACCAGTTGATCCCCGAGGCAGGTGAGCACAGGGCCAGGATTCGAACCCACACCTGTTTTACCCCCTGGGCATGTGCTGTTGGTGTTCAACTTTGTGGACAGGGCGTGGGTTGAAGAGTGAGTCTTTCCTGGATGGCGGGGGCTGGGCTGGGCTGGGCTGGTGGGGCCGTTTCTTCACCGAGGTGAAGCTGTGGCTTGGATGCTGTCTTTCGGCTCAGCGCTCTTTAAAAACTGTGACCTGATGTGGAAGCAGAGCATGTGGACGTCCACCATCTCCAGCCACCTGGCCGCCAAGCACCTCAAGGAAGGAGGCCTGCTGACCTTGGCCGGCGCCAAGGCCGCCCTGGATGGGACCCCTGGTAAGTCTTCTTTTGCCCGACTGGGAAGTGGGAATGCTCGTTCCTGCTTGCTGGGGCTGCCCTGTGCTCCCACGGGAGGGACCTGGGAACCTGTTTTCAACTCTGTGTGCATGTCCTGCTGTTGTTAGGGGGTAGGGTCCTGATTCTCCCATTTGGTGTTCAGGTGCTTCAGGAATGGCCTGATCAAGCACCCACTGCCTGTCTGGTTATTCAACTGTGAGCCAGCCAAGAAAACAAACAGTAGTGGTGGTGTTGGTGGTGGTGTTAGGGACTGCTGTGTTATTCTGCGTAAGCTACGGGAACAAATCCACAGAAACTCATAGTTATAAGAGAGAGTTTTATATAAAGGATTAAGTGCACATTAAAAAAGCATCCCAACCCAGTGCTGTCCAAGTCCATAGGTCCAACGTTAGCCCATATGTCCAACACCAGTCTACAAAGTCCTCAATTTCACAAAACACATGCAATGATGCCGACTGCAGGAGGAAAGCCGAATCAGTGAGTGTGTCAGCATCTCAGCACTGGCAGGGGTCTCCCCACGGCTGCTCCAGCACCCACGGCTGTATCAGGGTAGGTGCATGTGGCTTCGTCCCAGGGATGTCTCATAGGAAACGAGCCTTGCCAGCTGAGGCTGAGAACTAGCCAAGGCAGCCACACAAAGGTCCGACCATCAGAGAACAAGAGACTTGAGAAGGCTCAAGGAGCCATTTATCTCTGCCCTTCAATTAATCCCACATGTGTTTATTGGCCAGGTTGGCACAATAAACCCGAACTCTGTCAACCGCTGAGATAGACCGCTGGCTCCGAGACCCTGCGCACAAAAGAACAAGGCCCGGCCCGGCCCGAGCTGAGCTGTGCTTACATTTGTTCTGTTTGAGCCCATTGTGCCAGCCACTGTGTCGGACCCTCTCCCTGAGGGTCTGTCTCCTTTTGCTCTGCTTTGCCTGCATGCTGTCATTTTTCCAGAGACTCGCTTTCCTCAGGGAGCCCTGGGGTCGTCGTTATGCGCTGGGCGGGGAACCACAGAGTCAGCAGTTCAAAGGCACCAGCTGCTTCAAGGGAGAAAGCTGGGACTCGATCCTCCCGTCAAGAGTCACAGTCTCGGAGACCCACAGGGGCAGCTCCACCATGTCCCGTAGGGTCTCCCTGAGTTGGAGGAGACCATGGCAGCGAGTGGGGTTTTCTCTTTGGTCTCTCCAGGTGACGTGTCCCCAGGATGTGAGACAAAAGTCTGGCCATCCTTTCTTCTTCTTCCTCTTCCTCCTTCACTTCTTCTTCCCTTATTCTTCCTCCTCTTTCCTTCCTTCATTTCCTCTTCTCTTCCTCCTCTTCCTTCTGTCTTCCTCTTCTTTTAAAAATCACTTTATTGGGGGCTCCTACAGCTCTTCCCACACATCTTCACATCAAAGGAGCATTCTGGCTGTCCTTCTTTCCAGATAGATCTGTGCTTCTGGAAGTCACAGTACGTTCAATATTCTCCACAAGCACCAGGACTTTTAACGGCGTCCATGCATCATGAGCCTTCCTTCATTATTGTCCATGGTGGGGTGGGTGATATTAATTTGTGGGTGGTAGTTGCCACTGGCTCGGACTCCTGGCAACCTGGTGTTCAACAGCGTGAAACGCTGCCATCTTCACTGTCGTTGGCAAGTGCATTGTGATGGTCCCTGTTCACTTTGAGTGACCACCCACCGAGCGGGTTCACCTTCCAGTGCTCTCAGACCGTGTTCTTTTGGAATCTATGCCATTTCTGTCGACTCCTTTCCCCAAGGGGACCACCCTACGTTTCTTTGTAGTCATTTGCAAGTCTTTTAGCGCTGCCGAAACCTGCCCACCCTGAGTGACTCTGCTGACATGGGTGACTCTGCTGGCATTTGAAATAGCAGCGGTGTAGCTCCCAGCCTCGGCAATATATCTGCCACGATGACACGGCCGAGTGACAGAGAGATGGTAGATTCCTTAGTTAGGAAACATCTGTTGTTGTCAATGCTGTGTCCCTCTGCCCCAGAGAAGTATCAAGAAATGACTGAGACTTTGAAGGGAGAGAGGCTGGAGGTAGATTCTTCACTTTTGCTGCATGTCCTGGAGCAGTCTTCCAGAATTCTCTGATGGTGATGGTTTCGTCCTTGAAAAGTCATTGCAAAGAAAGCCTTTGACGCATCCATAGATGCATCATGCCCAGCGAATGGCAAGTACCGGCGCACAGTCTGTCTTGAGATACCATGTACACCCTTCTCCTCTCAATCCTGAGGTGGGTGCTGTCCTTATGACCTTCTTCAGTTCACAGGCCAGGAATGCCAAGTCTCCTCACCCAAGCAGATCATTGGACTCCAGACTGCAGGTCCGCATTTCTTTGGCATTTTGCCTCCTGTGTTAGTCTGGGTTGACTCGAGAAGCCAAATTCATAGACACTCCTATGTATATAAGAAAGAGTTTTATAAAAAAAAAAAAAAAAGAGCAATTGTTCATACAGAAAACATCCCAGCCTAGTCCAGATCGAGTCCATAAGTCTGACATTAGCCCGTATGTCCAACACCAATCTATAAATTCTTCTTCAGACTCATGAGACACATGAAATGATGTCGACTAGACAAAGATCACAGAACAGTGGGTGGAAAGTCTCGTGGACCCAGTGGCATTGTAAGCATCCCAGTGCTGTCAGGGGTCTCTAAGTGGCTCTTCCAGCCTAGGGCATTTGTGTAGCTCCAGGTGTCTTGTCAGCTGGAATGTCCCCCAGGGAGTGTGCCTGTGTCCCACCTCCAGCAAGCTACTTATCTCAGTGGCGCCTCCAAACGAGGTCATCAAGGTGTGACTTGATTGTCAGGCTAGACTCCACTCCTTCACTCTTGTCTCATATTGACAACAGATTATCTAACTACCACACCTTCCTTTGGGAGAAGGCTGAAGGAATTCACCGGGGAGGGGAGGAGGGGCTGGGTCCCCCACCTCTCATGATGTCCAAAAAGAATCAGCGCTCGGTCCTGGGACTCCTTAAGAGACAGTGGACTTGGCCACCTGTGTGCATTCCCTGTGCTGCTCTGATGAGTGACACATGCTTAGTGGCAGTCAAATGGTACAGCCTGGCACAGCCTCGGTGGCCACCCTGCCTTAGAAGCTCCGATAGAGGATCTTTGTCTTGCTGCTTCCCTACTTCTGGTGACTGCTGGCAGTCATGGCCTGGGCCCTTGTCCCTGCCCCTGGCTGCACAGGGCTACTTCTCTGGCTTCTTTCCACGCTCTCAGGAGGACACTTGGATCGAGGGCCTCACCCAGGTAACCCAGGAGGCTCTCCTCTCAAGATTCTTCCCTTGTCTACATCTTTAAGGACCCTCTTTTCCAAAATCAACTCACATGGACAGGTGTTGGGGGTTAGAACGTGGGCATCTCTCTGTGGGGGCCACCCTTCAACCCTCCCTGCCACCACACCGGTCACTTTGTGAATGAGAATCGTCCTGAAGCGGAGTCCCCGAGGATGGAGACCGCCCAGATATCCCTGCCTCCCCACATCTCTAGCGTTGCAGATGCCAGGCCCCTCTTCCCCGCCCCTCCAAGCCTAAATCAAATTGATTAGAGGATGCCCTGCTTGGGTGGGTGCATTTGCTAGGACTCGTGGGAGGATTTTGTGCTCTTGACTTTGTTGCTGCTGTTTTTGGACGCCTTTGAGTTGATGCTGATCCACAGAGGGGATTGAGCTGCCCCCTAAAGGGCTCCTTCGGGGTCATTTTTACAGTGGCTGATCAGCAAGCCTTTTCTCACCCAGCAGCTCATGGGCTTGAATGGCCAGTCTTTCAGTTCATAGCAGCTGCTTTTAGAATGATCAAAGGACCCCTGACCCCAGTTGGAACCATCACCAGGAAGGAATCTTCAGGAGGACTCTGGGAAGATGCTGCATGCAGAGCTGCTGGGTCCTAGAGCACGTCTTCCTCCCTCCCTCCATCCCTCCATTCACCAACCAGGAAGCTATCAGAGCCTTTGTGCCCTGGGCTTCCATCAGCCAGTTCTGGGCGAGGGGCGGACCCATGCCTGAGGTTCACCAGTAGTGGACTCCTCTGGCCACCCTGGTCAAGACCAACCCGGAACCGAACTAAACCCACTGATGATCAGACTCCTGCTCCATCGGGTTCCCCAGCGGGTAAGAACCTCATCCTTGTCCTGCACAGTGACTGCTGGACTCCACCAATGAGCCTCATGTCATAAGTAGGGCCTATCCTATTGGCTATAAAGTAATGAGGGGGATGATCTAGCTGTACACACATGACAGGAAAGGGAGGGATGTGCCAAGGGCAGACCCCAGACTTGTGAATGTGGAATAACAGGTTTGACTAGTACTTTGGTTCTTCAGAGATCATTAACAGTAGTGTGTGAATTTCGGCTTTTGGGGGCTAGGTCATAGTTAACAGGCCTCAGGGGAAGTGCCCCATTGCCCTAGCAGCAGGGAGTCAGCCCTATCTTTTGTGGGAGAGACAATGACCTCAGATAACTGGGAGAATATTTCTAACCTGGCAAATGGAAACGAATATTTTGGAGGAGATATAATTGTGGAAAAGTCCTGTCTTCCTCCAATAAAAGGGCACGGATTTTGCAAGCCAGCCTCCTGCCCGAGGACACTTCGCTTACTCCCTCCCTGGGCAGGGAAGCCACTGCTGTCTCCTGGTCTGCACACTGCTCCTGTGCTCTGTCTCCTGGTCTTGGTACTGGTGCCTCTGCGTCCTTTAGGCAGGAATCTTGCATGCGCTCAGCTGGTGGCATTTCTCTCCTGATGGTTGTGATAGTCCTCTTCCTGCTTTTGAGGGGGCTCCCTTTATACCCAGCAGGATGGCACAATTGACCAATCCCTGAGTTGGAGTCCTGTGCACCTACTTTGCATGATCTCACCCAGTCTCTGGGTTGGAGTCACAAAGAGTATGGCTCCATTCCGAGCAATGTGACTCCACTGCAGTAGAACAGCTGTGGCACATCAACGGTTAACTCACTGTAAATGACTTGGAAAGGTGAACAGTGAGTGCTAGTGATGATTTTCTCCAGGCTTTTACTCACCCTCCCCTACTTCAGTTGTCATGGAATTTGTTCAGATCAAATGTTGGCCAAATGATTTGGGTCATGACATCTTTCCCCACTTATGGACACCGGAGAAGAACCTGAGGGAAGCGGCCTACAGTTCGAGCAGGTCAATGTGGAATTAAGTTTGATAGCTCCTTAAATCCCGGCATCCATGAAGGTCAGCGGTTCGAATCTACCAGCCGCTCAGAGGAAGAAGAGACTTTCTATTTCTGAAAGAGTGACCGTCTCAAACCCACGGGTGTCTGTCCTGTGGGGTCACACGAATTGCACTCAACTCGACGGCAGTGAGTTTGAGATGTATGATGCTGCCATGACTACAGGGCAGGCGACCGTGGCATGTACAAGCCACTGCCCTGGAGCTGGTCCTGACTCTTGGCATCCCTGTGTAGGGTTTGTGAGGCTTTATGAATCTTTATGGGAGCAGGCAGCCCTGTCTTTTTCATATGGAGGAACTGGTGGATTTGAACCACTGACCTTGAGGTTAGCAGTCATATATATGTGTACACAAACACAGACATACATGAGGGGGCTTCAAGAAGTTCATGAAAAAATGGCATTAAAAGATAGTGGGGTTGTCTTTCACGTCTTTTTTTCCCCTTAAAGGGGAAAAAAGAAAGTCTCTCCAGAAAGCCCCTTCCATACTCTGCACCCAGGGAGACTGTGCTGGTGGGGAATTATGCTGCCAGCTCCCCTGCCTTCTGGTCTTTCCTTCCTGACCCCTCTGCCCTGGGAAGCTGGGGCACAGTGGAGGTGTCCTGGGACAGCGGGGGCTACGTCAAGGCCTGGGGTGCTTGGCTTGCTTCAGTGCCAATGCTCTTAGATCTTCCTCCTCACCCTGGCTTCCTGCCCATGGCGGAGCAGATGAAACCAGGCATGGTGAAATAGTCCTGTTTCCTCAGTCACTGTTCAAGACCTTGACCCTCTTAGAACCAACTCGAGGTGCTCATGGAAGCGTTCCAGTGACTGGCTCCCTGGGCCCTTCCCTTTGCTGGCCTCACGGACTGCGCGTGTTGGACTTTCAGCAACAACGTGGCAGTGAGGGGAGGCTTAGGGAGGGACCGAGCTCTGCCAGTGAGGCTTGATTTTCTGAGGGAGGAGAGGCGTTTCAGGGAAGGATTGGCTGTTTGTTCTGTTGCTATGATGGGAGTTATCTAGTGAGTACCTGGGGATAATGCTGGGGAGACCCTGTTTCAGCCACCTGCCTATCAGGCTGATGGATCCCACCCTGATCGAAGGTCCTGATTGGTGACCATGAATTACCATGAACTGGTGACTTCAGTACAGACTACAGCTCAAGGTAAAGTTGACCATAATCATCACAACTGCACCAGTAAGCAACAGGAAGGTTCACAGAGAAAAGATGGAACTGCCCAAGGATTTCACTGCACTTAGACCCACCACCAGTGCTCACGGAAATAGCCATCAAGAAACCCAATGAAGGATTGTACTGTTGCTCAATCTGTTACCAAAACCTCTCTTCAATAGCTGAAAGGCAGGGATGTCCCCCTGGGGACTAAGGTGTGTCCGGGCTGTGTTATTCTGGGTTGACTAGAGAAAGAAATCTAGGGAGACACGTGTATAAAAAAGAGTTCCCTATAAAGAGTAAATGTATAGTAAGAAAACATCCCAGGGCTGAGCCCCGGTGGCGTAGTGGTTGTGCGCTGGACTGCAGCCCACTGGGATGGAGGTTCAATTCCAGCTCCACAGGAGCAAAGGCTGAGCCTCCTACTCCTACCACCAGAGGGCAGTGATGCCCAAAAAACAAAAACAAAAAAAGAAAACATCCTAGTCTAGTCCAGTCCTGATATCACCCCATATGTCCATACTAGTCTGTAATTCCTCTTCAGACTCACACAGCCATGCAACGATGCTGAATGCAGGAAGATCACAGGTCAGTGGATGGAAAGTCTTGTGGATCCAGTGGCAGTGGAAGTATCTCAGCGCTGGTGGGGGTCTTCACACGGCTCTTCCATGTCCAGGACTCCAGCTGCATCAGCAAAGCTCCATGTGGTTTGTTAGCAGGAAGACAAAGCAGGGAGTACCTGGCCTCGAGTGAGCTATTGATCTCCGTAGCACCTCCAAAATGAGGCCATCAATCTGGGAACTGATTGACAGGCTAAACCAGATTATATAATGACCACATGACCATATAATGACCATATAATGACCGCATTTTTAATCTCCTCATGTGGGTGTGAAAGTTGGACCATGAATAAGGAGGACTGCAGAAGGATGGGTGCATTTGTACCGTGTGTTGGTAATGATTCTTGACCACAGTGGACTGCTGGGAGAACAGACAAATCGTTAAGGAAGAAGTATAGCCAGAGTGCACCTTCAAAGTGAGCGTGGTGAGAGTTCACTTGATGTCCTTTGGACACGTTATCAGGTGAGCCCAGTCTGGATAAGAATGTTGTGTTAGTCTGGGTTGACTAGAGAAACAAATCTGGGGACACGCACATATGTGTATAAGAAAGAGCTTTATGTTGAAGAGCAATTGTGTCTTGAGAAAACAGCCCAGCCCAGTCCAGACCAAGTTCATAAGTCTGACAATGTCTGACACTAGTCCATGGATTCCTCTTGACATTCACATAGCACATGCTATGACGACGAATGCAGGGAGATCATGCTGGTGGATAGAAAGTCTTGTGGATCCAGTGGCGTTGGAAATGTCTCCACACTGCCTCGGGTCTCCACATGCCACTCTGGCTCTGTGAATGTCAACAGCAGGAAAGGAAAGGCAGAGAAAGTGGGTCTGGCCTTCAGTGAGGTATTTATCTCTGTCATGCCTCCAAATGGAGTCATCAAGCTGCAACCTGATTGACAGGCTAGACTCCGCCCCTTTGCTCAACTTGACAGGAGATTATGTAACTGCCACCGGGAGGCGCTCAGTCCTCCCTCAGAGACTCCAGGAGCCCCACGTCTGCAGTGTCTGGGCTCTAGCCGTCAGCTGGAGTCTGCCTTCCTCCTGCACACGTTCCTGTGTTCCATGTGCCCCCTGTGATTGAGAGGGGAGGAGGATCTGGACACATCCTCACCCACAGGATCCTGTTCACACTGCACTACAGACCCTGTTCTCATCTGGGATTGCAGCAGTAGGTTCAGGGCTTAGAATTCCAACAGATGCAGGGACAGATGCCGCCAGCACAGGTCCGCGCTGCCCCCGGGGCCCCAGTGGTGACCCGGCTGCCTCTCTCTTCTGCAGGGATGATCGGTTATGGCATGGCCAAGGGCGCCGTGCACCAGCTCTGCCAGAGCCTCGCGGGGAAGGGCAGCGGCATGCCTTCCGGCTCGGCCGCCGTCGCTGTGCTCCCGTGAGTACTGGGGCTCCCCCTGGCCCCCACTGAACGATGACATGTGTCTGAGCGTGCTTCTCCCCCGGGGACTTGAGGGCCCCAGCCTTAAAGCAAAGACAAGGAAGCCCATCCCACCAGCACCCTCTAGGACCAAAGGAAGAATGAGGCTGTCTTTTCCTATCCTTTAAGGACTTTTGTTAAAAATTCATAGGAAAGATCAGTTCTGGGGGTCAGCTATAGACTGTTGGGGCTCCCCAAACAGTTTCCTTTCTGGTCTGGAATTGAGTGTCATTCCCCCTTCCCTCTCCCCTCCCCAACACACACACACACACAGTGACTCCATTTTCAGCCCCAAATGGACAGGTTCACAGAGGGAACAGTCACCCTGGGGAAGGACACAGAACTTTGGCGTCAGAAAGGCAGCGGGTACCCAAGGACATGCGGAAGAGGAGGCAGGGAAACAGAGGGGGACACGGGGTAGCCCATGTCACCTTGCGGGAATGGGAAACAAAATATGTCTAAACTCTTCATTGGAGAATCAACTGATGTGCCCCATAAATGTTCACCTGATTCATCCTAATAAGTTAAACTGCCGAACAGACACACACTCCTAGACACGAGCATGTTGCTTCTCAGAGAGTGGACGGAGACACAAACCACAAGGCTCTTTATGTGAAAAAAGGGGGAGCAAACTGCGGCTCTTCATTCTGCCCGGGGCTGTCTGAACGAGCCCCCCTACCACCTCTCCACCACCCCTACCCGAGGTTCAGGTTGATCTCACCCTGTGCATGTGCCTTTTCCGGGCCTGAGCAGGAGGCCTGGGCAGCTGTGATTAGAAAGATGATGTGGACATAACACACTTATCTCTGTGTGACGCAGGGTTACCCTGGATACCCCGATGAACAGGAAGTCCATGCCCGAGGCCGACTTCAGCTCCTGGACACCCTTAGACTTCCTGGTGGAGTGAGTATCTCGTCAAGGATAGTGGCTGAGTGGCTGCGGCCAGCGCCTCCTCTCTGCTCTCATGGATTGGGCTCTCACATTATCCCAGCACGGAGGGTCTCGGTGGTCAGGCCCCCCCGGACAGGTTTGAGGTCTTACAGTAGCCTGAACACAGAGTCGGGCTGCAGCAGAGAGGCAGCTTCAGCACAGGCTCCCCCATCACCAGCCAGCCAGCCAGCCAGCCTGCCGCCATGGTGGAATGACTCTGGGCCTGCAGCTGTGCCATGGTGTTAGCTGGGGTGGGGTCGGTCCGTGTATTCAGGTCTCTGAGTTCCTGGTTGGTAAAAGCTGCTCAG
>PVJH01049966.1:0-10062 GCA_004026705.1 Nesogale talazaci | reverse complement strand
TCTCCCATATGTTAGGACTCTCTAGGTGGGTGCTACAGCTGGGCCTTTCATCTGACTGAAAGGTCTCTGGGTTTGAGAAAACCGTCACCATATTCCTTACTTAGCCTATCGTGCGTCCACCCCCCACTTGCCCACCTCGGACACAACAAACTGTGGACAACTTGACTCAGGAGAGGAAAAACATTGAAAATCAGAGTCCATGTCATAATCCTGGCCAGCCATTAGCACTGTGAGACTGCTCCTCTGTTGGGAGTGGAGGGGAGGGGGACCCAGATGTTGGACGGCACGGCAACCAGCTGGACTCTCCCAGAGTTCTGAGCAGACCCCTCTTTCCATCCACAGGGCAGGACTCCTTTTGGAGCAGACTGACCAGCATGAGCAGCAGAAACCCACCCAGGCTCCTGGACCTGGCCATCCAGACTGTGTTGCAAAACGAGGACCTGGCCACTGACGCTCTGGACTGGCTGCCTGGAGAACTCTTCCCACCCCTGTTCAGGGCAGCTGTTTTTGGCGGCCATGGAGATATGGTGAAGGCCATGGTCGGGGCCTGGCCCTTCCTGCGCCTCCCGCTGGGGTCTCTACTGGGGCTTTGTGAGTCTCCCTATGACATCTTAAGGGCCGCACTGGATGGTCTGGATATCTTGCTTGTCCCCAATTTTCAACCCAGGAGATTCAAGCTCAAAGTGCTGGATTTACGGATGAATACCGACACCAGCTTCTGGAAGGTGTGGGCAGGAGCCCCATCTGGGGCCTCTAAAACCTCAGCAGAAGACTCAGAAGTCACCCAGCCACGAACTCAGACTCAGAAAGGGGAGAAATCTCCGTCAGTGGGGCAGCAGCATCGGCACCTGACCCCTGTGCAGGTGTTCATCGACCTGCGCTTTGAGGAAGAAATCCCCGTTGATTTCCTCACTTTCATTATGGCAAGAGTCAAGCAGCGAAAGGATCTGCTGCTCCTGCGCTGTAGGAAGCTGGAGTTTGTTGGGGATGTACCACAACTTCTTATCACTGGGCAGGTCCTGGATGCGGTGACTCTGGACTCTGTGCAGGAGGTGGAAGTGCATGGCAGGTGGGACCTGCACAGTCTCTCCTGGTTGGCTCCTTTCCTGGGCCGGATGGTCCAGCTACGTATACTCCTTCTCTCTGGATGCACCCTGCATTATACACTCCCTGGGTGGGAGGATGAAGTGGAGACTCTACTTGACCAATTCACTTCTCAGCTGCTCAATCTCCATCAGCTCCAGCACCTCTTCCTTGAATTTGTCATTTTCTCCAGCAACCGCCTCCACCTGCTGCTCAGATGCTTGCAAAATCCCTTGGAGAGCCTCAGTCTTAATAACTGCATGCTGTTGGACCATGATATGACATACCTGTCCTCGTGTCCCTGCACCAGCCAGCTAAGGTTCCTGGATTTGAGTGGTGTACTCAGGGGCGGCCACAGTTACTCCTTCCTCCCTGCTCTGCTGAACAGAGTCTCAGACACTTTGGTCCACGTGGATTTGGCTGACTGTGGCATCCAGGATTCTGAAGTCAGAGACTTGCTGCCTGCTCTGGGTGCCTGCTCTCAGCTGAGCACCTTGAGGCTCTGTGGAAACCCATTGTCCATGGTTGTCCTGCAGGACCTGCTGGTTCACATTGTCCCAAAGTGCATGCTTACCTTTCTACAGCTTCCCGTCCCTCTGCATTGCTATGTGGGTCCCCAAGGAGCTCTGCACCAGGGCACCCTTGAAGAGGTGATGGGGGAGGTGAGGTTGATCCTGCAGCCCCACAGGTACCACTCGGTAGAATTCAATTACCGACGTTGTCGCAAATTTTGTGATGTCATCTGTATTCACCTGGACACTTAATGCCATGATCCTCCTTTTGGTCTTTTCCATCCTAACCTCCACTTCTGGATTGCAGTGCCATGTTTGAAAGACTAGTATTTCCTATCTTAATGAGGTTCCGATTGGGTTCCTGAAGACAAAGTCACATTTGCTCTGATGAAGAGGGAGGTTGGGCGTATGGCTTAAAGAATTTCACTGACGTGACCAGCATGAATAAAGTCAACTGTGGATTGCATTCCATCCATAGTCTAGAATGGATGAAAGGGCAGATAAGCCACCAGAGAAGGACCATGTAGATTCCCATCAAGAAACAACAGTCAAGAACACAGTGTGTCCCTATAAACCAAGATTCCTACCATGGATACATGCAAGAAAGGCGCAACACAGATGTCATGAAAAGTGGAAGTCTTCTAGTACTTCAGACTCCCGGATGTTGCAATCTTGCTAGACCTTCCCCCATCTTCTTCTCAGAGAGAAACTCCCTGCCTGCCACCGTGTCCTATATTTCTGCTTCCTGTCACTTGAATAGGGGACCATATATGTCTGCTTTCAAAGCATTGCATTTGTGGTATTCCTTTCTGCTCTAGTAAGACTACCAAAACCTAAGGATTCCTACTGTTCGTTCACGGGTGTGTTTGTGCAGAGCAGAGCCTGTGCGTTCTCTGCTCAGCTGAAACAGGCATGGAGAATGGGAAACTGTTCTTGATAGAATCCGTGACTATCCCAGCGTTCCAAAATTTACATCACTGCACATCTGTGAATCCACAGCGACTCCTGACTCTACCACATGGATGGTAGAAATGAATCATCGCATATAGACATGCCAAGTCAGACATAACACTCCCTAGGGAGCACCTGAAAGGTCCTTGTGCTAAAGGGACAGAGGGTACCCAGTGCAGCAAATATACAAGTCCTGTTTATAGAACAGCAGAATCCTCACGTGGTATCACACACCCACATTGTACTCACTCTTAGTTTCCAGAGCTCCACCCCCCAAAAAGAAATGTGTTCTCTAAACTTGGAATGGGCAGAAACACACAAGGAAGGCAATAGAGATATGGTAAGACTTTTTCTCTCTTTTGAGTGTAGAGACAGACTCTGGACAATTTAACCATGTTTCCTTGGCTAAAGATATTTTTTTCAATGAGAGGTCGTTTATTATTTCATACAGTTAATACTTAAATAAGAACTATAAGTGAAGTACACCGAAACCTTTGGTTATGAGTTTACAAATGTTAATGAAAATATTAAATAGTATCTTTTAAAAACATGCAAATAAAACCGTTATTCAAAATATGTATTTGTGCATTTCTTCTACATTAAAGTCCTCACTTGCAATATTCGTTGCTTTTCTCCAAGCAACATGAGCCGTTGTGATTTTTTTCTTTTTTATTAGTCTTGACTTAATATATATAAACTATCCCACATTCCTTTGTCTTAAATCATTTCTTGGGGGCTCTGACAGCTCTTCGTAACCACCAAGCACACACCAAATGTATCAAACGCTTTGACTTATATGATTCAATCATCCTTCTTAAAACATTTTCTTAATACTTGAACCCGTTGTATAACTTCCTCTTTTGTCCCTCCCTCCTTCACCCTTCCACTCTTGACAAATTATAAAGTATTATTATGATCACATCTTTCATCATCTGGTGTCTCCTTTACGCCACATTTCTGTTGCTCATTCCTTTCGGTCAGAGGGTAACTCAGCAATCACTATGATTCTTTATCCCATTTCTCCAGCTTCTCCCTCTCAACCTCCATCTTCAACCTATCCTCATTGTATCACTACTCCCATTATAGTTCCTTGGGGGTGGTTATCTGTCCTGGAATCTGTGTGTGGAGGGTTCTTAGCTGTACCAGTGTACAGGGTATAGTCTAGCTGGCTTTGTAAGATAGAAGCGGGGTCATGATTGCTGGGGACGGGGGAGCATTCAGGAACTAGAGGACTGTTGTGTGTTTCCTCAGTGCCATCCTGCACCATGGCTGGTTCCTCCCTTCTTTGGGACCCTTCCCTGAGCTGGTTTTCAATTGAGTACAGATGGGTTTTGTCTCCACTCTGAACCCCTTTGGTCTCAGCGATATGATAGTTTCCGTTCGGTCTTTCGATGCCTAATACCTGATCCCATGGACACCTCCTGATCAAGCAGGCTGGCGTGCTTACCATTGCCTATTTCAGGCACACTAAAGAAATTGTACAAGTGCTACCACAATCAGTGACGAACCCAATTGGATCAGGACTGCTTAACCCACCCCACCCCCACTCCTTGTCAGCATTGTCTCTTCTCTCAGTCCTGGGAGGGTGCTGTGCTGGGCGAGGCAGGGGGTTGAGGTGACGAGTCAGGCTGGCTGTGCAAGGCCCTCAGGGGTCAGCAGGTCTGATGCAGGCAGCCTTGGCAGTGAGGTTCGATGTCATGTCATCAACTCCAGGAAGAGACCTGTGAGCAGTGAACCAGGGGGAAAGTCGTTCCCTCAAGGGTGTGGTCCCCCGCCCACCAACTATAAGAACTCTCTAGGAAAGCTCTCTGGCATTTTGCTGGGTGTGTGTCCTTCCTCGGACCTGCAGGACTTAGCACTTGAGCTTCCACCGGGCCATGGACGTGTTCATCAGCATCTCTCAGCCTCCACAGCCAGGGAGTCAGCAGCCTGCCCTCTCACCTGTCCATCTCAGATTTCTCAGCCCCTGGAGCCAACACTGAATCCCAGCCCTGCCACCCTCTCCCACTGTGAGTTGAACGGGGGCATGGTGCGACCTACGGCTTTCTTGACCATGCACTGGTCAAGATTCCCGTTGCAGCTGATTGATCAGCATGAGGAGCAGGAACCCAGCCAGGCCGCAGTCATTGCCCCTCTGCAGTGGCTGCCCACTGAATTCTCCAGCCCTTGTTCATGGACAGTGAGACAGGGAGACCCGGGAGATGATGAAGACCATGGTGGGAGCTCATCAAGACTTGACATTCTCGCAGGCACATCTGAAACGCTGTGCTGGGGGCCCTGGATCTCCTGCTTGCCCAGAAGATTCCACCCAGGAGAGGGAAATGGAAAGCACCGGTTGTGCAGGAGAAGGTGGCCCCCTACTTCTGGACCGTGTGGATGGGGAACCAGTGCAGCACCACTGTGTCCTACTCAGAGGAACCAGCGGGAAACTCTCTGGGCACCAAGAGAAGCATCAGTCCATGGTTCCCTTGAAGGTGCTCACCTAAATGGGCTCTCAGGGACCATCCACTGAGCGCCATTCCCCTGTCTCACTGAGAGGGGCAAGGAGGAGTAACGTGTGCTCTGCAAAGTGGGACATTATTGGGGCTGTGCGTCTTTTTACCATGACTGAGGGAATTCTCAAATGGTATAGCCCCAGGAAGTCCTGCCTTCCGGATCACAGCTGCAGCCTGTTTAGCGTGGACCATCCAGACTGAACTCTGAGCCTGGCCTGCCTCTCTAACTGTGAGTGAAAAGGAGACTCCCATGAAAACCCTCTAAATGGTTCTGAGTGGCTACGAGGGGAGAGACCCAGAGGTTGGAGGTCTGGAGTTCACAGCTTGGTGTTCCCCCAAACCTGAGAAGACTCATGTCACAATCCACAGATCTGAATTCCTCTTTGAGAGGGTTGATCAGCATGGGCAGCTGGAACCCAGCCAGGTCCTGGACCTTGCCACCCAGGTGTGTGTGCAGAAGCTCAGCCATTGCCTCTCTGGAGCGGCTGCCTGCCGATCTCTGCCCTCTCTTGTTCAAGGCAGCTGTTGTTGGGAGACACAGAGAGACAGTGGAGGTCATGGTTGGATTGTAATGTGTTATCCAGTTCCGGTCACATGTGTCAGCAAGAGTCGTATATCAAGAAATAAAAATCTATTGAGACAACATCCTGGTTCCATCTAACTCCAGACTGAAAGATTGATGATAATTCCCGAGTCCCTTTCAGATCCAAGCCGTCCTATGCTGTGGGGACAGGTTCATCACCCAGGGGAGTGAGGGAGACGGAAACACCAACACAGACGCTGGAGACCAGACTCCAGGCACAGATCCAACTTTATCGCAGCTTTTGCAAGGCTTTTATATAGGCTTCATTGACCGATCAGGTCATCCTTCCTGGTTTCCAACCATTTCCTTAAATGGTCATGAGTTTGCATCATGAAAAACAATTGGCCCCACTGTGGGCTATGTAAATGAGGTGTTACCAGCCGAGTTATGGAAATGAGGTGGAGCTGGCTGAGCCAAATACCCAATTGTGGTACAAGCTATTTCGTCCAACCACATTACAGGATTTCATCATTCAATGACTACATTCTTGACTGTTGCTTTGGGGAAGTTGGAAGGATTCTGATAAGCTGTGTTTCAGAGGTTTAAAGCGGAAGGCTGTCAGATGAACTAGCCTGTGGCCCTATTGCAAGCGTGGGTTCCAGCTACCTAAGGGCGTGGATACTCAGCGACCTGAAGACCACTCTGGGAGACGCAGCAGCAGCCTGCACTTTGTACAACTCTTTCCCAGATCCACAGGTCCTGTCAAGAATGCTCCTGAGAAGTTGAGATGGAGCCACAGAGAGAGGATAGAGCTTAGTTAGGGATGAAAAGCAAGGCTTTATTGGAAGGTCCTGAAGGACTTTTGGGAAGGGAAGGGACAACAGAGGAAGGGAAAGGAGCATCTTGAGCTCCTTGGCGGTTCTGAGGTCCAAGAGTTAGGCCAGGCTATCCACACCTGGCAGTGAGGCAGTGGGACATATATAGGGCTTGAGCCAAGGACTTATGTACCTATGAGGCTTTCTGGGCTTATAGTTGCTGGTCTGAGTCAGGGTATGGCTTGTGAGTACATGTTGTCTTCCGCAGACCTGATTTCTGGAACACTTAAGGAAGAGGCTGTACAGACCCAGGTCTGAGAGGCTCTGTGTAATGCCTACCAAGTGGAGCAGGTTGCTGATTATCTTCTTGTGAGGCTGATGCAAAGGGGTGCAAGGGCTGCCTGGTTTGGGGGTGCTGACTGGTCCAGGGGGCTGCCTGATTGAGCCCAGTCCAGATAGTCCCCACACTATACAATGAGTCAGACCATGCACAGTGGGTGCAGAGTCAGGGATCCAATAGCAGTGGAACCTCCATGGGGCTTCAGCAAGTCTCACGTGGCCAGCAAGCAGGAAGGTGAAGGCAGACAGCGAGGAAGGCAGCCTCCAGCATTTCAGGCCAACCTCCAAGGATGCTTATAGACTACATCCTGATTGATGGGCTGAACTCCACCCATAGACTTACACAGGCGCCATGTCACAACAAAACACTAGAGAAACTCCTTAATTAACTAACAGCTCCTTAGGTGGCATCGTGATTTCATGCTAACGGCATCCCTCATCCAGATCCTGGGGCTGTGGATTTGTGTTTGTGTGCGTAAAGGTGGAATAAATATCGTCCTTACATTTTATTTTGGGTTGGGGTCTTTTTGTGCTGTAACCGCTTCCCACAGATGTAGTTGATTTGATTTCCATGAATTACAACCGCAGGAGTCCAGGGGCTTGGCTGCCCTCTGTGTTATTGAACACACAAATGTGTGATAAAGACATCGATATTCTTTTAGAATCTATCCTGTGATTTCTATCACCAAGTTGATATTTTCCAACTGCTTTTCCTGCCTGATTGCTGGAAAATTCCCCATGCCTACTGCAAACCACTACATATGACTTAACTTCACGCTCAGTCATTTGCAGACTGAAATTGTTAGTAGAATTGTACAGTAGTGCGTGATTAACAAGTCTGATCCTTCACTGTATTCAGAGAACTGTCTTGTATTTCTGTCGATATTATCCTATCACAGAGCCCGGTAGTTCAAGGCAGATCTTGGAATGTCCATTGGATGAGTGCGAGTCATTCCTCGGGGATTTGTCCTTCCTGCAGAGTAAACCAGATGGTTGTCTTTGTCAGCATGCCACTTTTTGTCTCTGTTCCAATTCAAGCAATCATGAAGGATTGGGGGTGAGTCACACAGCCCCCCTGCCTTCTCAACCTGGGCCCCAGAGATGTGAAGGGATTCTTCTTGGTCGGGGTCGTTAGTTAGATGCTGTGGCAGTCGTGTGCTTATGTTAATTCTATAATTGAAATGTAGGGGTGGAGTCTGACCTGTTAATCTGGAGAAAGCCATTGAGTAGCCAATGAGGCCTCTGTGTGAGCATGGCTTTCACCTGAGACTCCTGGGAAATCTCACGGTATTTCCCCCGTGAAGATGAGAAGCTGTCTTCCCCAGTTGTTGGGAGTTAGTTTTAGAGATGATTAACCACAGGCAACACAGAATGGCGGCGGCTGGGAGGCTGGAGTAGCCGGTGGAGAGACCACACGGCTTTGCCCTGATGAAGACAGACCTCTGAAGCTGGAGTGGCATGCTGTTGATGGACCTGAGCCCTGGAAGCAAGGAGCCACGGGGAGACCCCTGCCAGTGCCAGAATTCTGCACCCACTGACCTGTGACTTCCTGAGTCAGAAGCAGACTTTATAGACTGATTTCGGGCAAATGGGTTATTATTGGACTTAGGACTTTGCACTGGACTGGATTGGGATGCCTTCTGAGGGTCACATTTCTTTTGTATATAAACCCTTTCCTTATACCTATATACCTGTCTCTGAAATTTTGTTCCTCTAGTCTACCCGGACTAACTCAGATGCCATCAAGTAGACCCCAACCCATAACCACTCTATGAAAGGCAGGGAGATCCCTGCACAGTCCAGGGCCAGCCTCAGGATTGTTCCCTTGCTGGTGACCCTTGTTGTAGGCACTGTGTCACTCCATCTCAATGAGGACCCTCTTCTTTTGTGAGGACCCTCCCCTTTACCAAGCTTGATGATCTTCTCATGGGACTCAACCTCTTGACCATATGTCAGACTCATGTGAGATGAAGTCTTGCCTGCCTTGCCTGCATGGAGCACTCTGACCAGGTGTGCAGCACAGTGTATCTCAGGAGGGGTTATAGGAGATGGATAGTTACAAACTCTCTTAGGGGGATTGAGAAATAACTCAAATTGATGGACGCAAAACTGATGATCCCCACCCAATTTACAATGAAGACTTCTTTCCTGACAGAATAAAAACATGACTTATTTCTGTCATCTTTTCTACCAAACTGTCTTAAATATGAAGAGTAAATTGGCCACTTAGCTGCCTGTTGCCCCTTTCCACACTCTTAATCCAAATTAAGAAAGTGAATGCACCATATGTTCTTCCACTCAGAACGTAATCACTTCAGGGGGAATGACATTTTTAGGTGATTTCACCCAGGCATGATGTTTGAAGCATTCTGTAAACAATCACTGTGGTGGTAAATCTACCTTAGGAGTCAGAAACAAACTCAATGTTAAGGAGTTTACTATCTCCCACACAGAGTCTTCTACAAGTTTGCTAAATCTGACCTTTCCATGTGAACTCATGGACTGAGGACTTGAGACCTTCACCACCATATTTCCTACTTAACTTTGATTTGTTCTACTCACCAGCTGCTGAGGTCACTGCCCACCCTTGGACCTGCCCATCTTGGATTCTGCAGTCTCTGAACCAGCTAGAGTCCGGAGAAGATTCCAGGTTGAGATCTAAGTCCCACAAGAACCTTGCTGGTCTCTAACACTGTGAGTGGATGAGAGGAGTGGCCTGGCCACAAAACTACCCTCTGAGGGGTTAAGGGGAGGGGTACAGGGTGGACAGATTGACAGATTTTGCACTGCTAGAACACCCAGCTTGGCTCTCCCAAAGGTCTGAGCAGACGCCACTTCCCTTTCACAGATCTCAATTCCTTGGTAACAGACTCATCAGGATGAGCAACGGGACACCGTCCAGCCTCCTGGACCTTACCATCCAGCAGGTGGTGCAGCATGAGGCCTCAGTATTGGACGCTCTGCAGTGGCTGCCCTCAGACCTCTTTCCTGACGTGTTCAAGGAAGCTGTGGTCGGAAGTCAGGGGGAGCTCGTGAAAGCCATGACTGCGGCCTGGCCTTTTCCCCGGCTCCCCTTGGACGCTCTGCTGAAGGATGATCAGTCTGCACCTGACACCTTAGAGGCTGCACTTGAGGGTCTTGCTATCCTGCTTTCCCAGATGGTTCAACGCAGGAAATGCAACTTGAAGGTGCTGGATCTAGACACCAATGACTGGGTTGGGTGGACTGGCACCCAGCGCAGAGCCTCTGGGACCCCATCAGACCAATCAGAGTCCACCCAGTCCCGGAGCCAGAATGACAAAAGGGGCAGATCCCTGGCAGTGCAGAAACACCACCCTTTGGTT
>PVJH01049965.1:0-10075 GCA_004026705.1 Nesogale talazaci | reverse complement strand
GCACTATTATGGTACAATGTTGATGATCCTCTACTCAAAAATGTTTGCACACCAGAATGTAAAATTATGAAATGCTTACATTAAGAGATCTGTATAATATTTGGGTTCCCTTTATATAAAGTCATCACCATTGAGTTGATTTCAACTCACAGCAACCTCGTAGGGCAGAACTGAACTGTCACATACCATTTCTAAGGCTGTAATCTTTATGAAAACCGACTGCCACCCTCTTTCTCCTGTGGAGCAGCTGGAAAGTTCAAATCATGGACCCGAGCAGGTGAGCACTTAATGACTGTGCCACTAGACCTTCTTTTATTTGTGTAGAAGATGCCTTTTCTGCACTGAAATGATTTTGTTTACAATACATCCAGAGATAGTTGCAATTTTCAACCTGCTGTCCTTGCGTAATTGAGGAGGACTTCCTTTTCACTATCGAAAGTGTCCCATTTGGATGATAACATTACATGGTCATCTTTCTTACAGGGGAACCTGAGAAAAACAGTCAAAAAGATTGTTCCATTTATATTTTAAAAGATATTATACATGAATGGCTCCATTAAAACAACCAAATATCAATATGAGAGCACAGGATCAACAATTGCTATAATGCACCGATGAGGAGCCATGGGGGCAGGGAACTCACTCACTGCCAGGGTTGAACTGCCCTCTGCGTTTCTGAGACTGTAACTATTTTCAGGAGCAGAAAGTCTCGTCCTTTTCCTGCAGGTCAGCTGGTCGGCTCACACTTCACACCTGGAGGTTAGCGGCTCAGGGCACAGCCCTCGACGCCTGCAGTGCTCTGGGCGGGGAAACTAGAGTACTAGACATAGAATAATCAGGACACAATAAAGAGAATGTGAAAAATGCAATCAATGTCATCAATTGGTACTGGAAGCAGCCAAATGGGAACATAATGTGTGTGTAAATTTCACCAAAAATACAATAAAATATTAATATTTTAAATGATAAGGGCTGGAACCTTAGAGTACAACACACCAATCTTTGATTTGAGATCTGTTTTACAAGGACACTGAGCTGGAACATCAAGTAATATAATTTGATATTCTCAAATCTCAGTTAATGTAACCTGATTTTTTTCACACAGCTCTGGTCTCTTGAAGTATATAAACCATCTGCAGGGTAGTCCAAAAGCAATGTAAGTATTGGAATTTTAAATATGATTATCATAATATTTTCATTGCTTGAGTTATGAATGTAGGTAACACAATGAATTTGATACAATATGTAACTTTAAAATTATCGTAATAAGCCTTTGGGTAAGTAAAAAAATATTGCTATAAAATCATAGGCCCCTTTATTAAACAAAAATCCAAAATGGGAAGCTATTGTTTCTAGGCAAATCCTTCATATAGGTCTATATATTTCTAAAAGTGGTGTTGCTATCCCTCTAACCTTTATCGGCACAATGCTGCATTACACCACATCAAACTGGTGTTCTGGGCATGCATCAGGAAAACAAATGATTCTCCTTTTCAATGTTCTTAGTTTGAGGAACAAAAACAAATCTGCAGGGGCAAGATCGGGGTTGTAGGGTGTATGGGGTAATCTTTTCAGCAAAATTCTCATAGGAAAGCCCTTGCTACCTACTAAGAATGAACAAGTGCACTGTCATCCTGGATGGAAAAAAATCCTCTGTGCAATTTTCCTGGTCTTTCAATTTTCCTGGTCTTTTCCTCATTAATGCATTTTGAATTTTCTTAAAACTACCTAAATTCTCATGATCATCCTATGTATAAAGTATTCCAAAACTACCGCTAAAATAGTAGCCATAACCTTCTGAGCTAAATTTTCAGCCTTGAATTTCACTGACCCAGCAGATCCCCTCAGAAGCTACAGTTGATTTTTTTGGGATTTGGATTTTTTGGGTTTTTTTGGTTTATCAATCCACTGCAGAAGCTACAGTTTTGACTGTGTCTGTTGATATTGCTGTTGTTGTTTCTGAAGGTATCCAACAAGAAGAAGACAACGGTGTGACTGAGAGAACTTGTCTGCAGCCATCCACTGACAGCAAAAACACCTTTGAACATGCTTTGTTTGCAATAAGCCCATGCATGTATGAGCTGTTGCTCTGGGAGCAATGCTTTGTGACTTATCTTCATAGAATATTCCTTGCAGATAAAGAAAGCTATCATAAGTCATAATTTTTGATTTTTATATCTAACTCACTGTTATTAAGTAGATACTTGACTCAAACCTAAATAAAAATTACTTGCAATCAAATTGCTGAGAAAGAGAGAGCGAGAGAGAGAGAGAGACAGTGAGTGAGAGAGCGAGAGCGAGAGAGAGAGAGCGGTAAATGACCCAGTGCTGGTTTTTGAACCAAACATCATCAATTCCAAGTCCATGCTCTTTGACTGCGATCTCACTCACTGCCTGAGTTGATTTCGATTCATAAGGGTCCTGTAGATCAGAATAGCTGGTCTGGTGGGTTTCCAAGGCTATACATTTTTACAGGGGAAGACAGCCTCATCTTTGTCCCTCAGAACAGCTCGGAGATTCAAACTGCTGAAGTTTGCAGTCAAATGCATATACCATTACCCCTGCCCTCAGGCCTCCTTTGAAAAGACATTTTATATAACATTTTTCTGAACATAAATCCCCGAACCAACTTAGCAAGCAGAATTTTAACTCCAGTAGCAATATATTGGCCTAAAATGCACAGATTTTAGGGAAGAAGAAACTTGTTTCTTCCAACAGAGATAACTGCCTCAAATCCAGAATAGAGCTCACAGGGGTTTTGCTTTGTTTTGTTTTCATTTCTTTTTTAAAATCATTTTGTTATCACAATTCATCCAGCTATTGTGTCAAGCACATTTGCAGATATGTTTCCATCATCGTTTTCAAAACATTTTCTTTCTACTTGCTTAGAAAGGTTTTTGACTAAAGGACCATCTCACTAGAAGAAATTTCCAGACATCTCCATCCCTTCCTCCCCACAGAAGCCAGGATGCTGGGAAGCTCTAATCAAAGCAAGAGGGAGTGACTAGTTTCATGAAGGCTTTCCCCAATAAGGTATGAGACACTTGATTCCCTTGGAAACCCCACAAGGGAAGTGCTCCCCTGTCCTACAGTCAGGAGGACTTGCAGGCACAAACAACTACTGCTGTGATAGAACAGTGTCTATCCAAACACAAGGAAATTCAATCCATATAACTATTATTCAAATGTATGCATCAACACTTAAGATAATGATGCAGAAATTGAAGAATTCTACCAACATCTTCAGTCTGAAATGGGCCAAACATGCAATCCAGATGCAATAAAAACTGTCAGCAATTAGAATGCAAAAGTTGGAAACAAAGAGGAAAAAACTGTAGTTGGGAGGGGAAAAATTCTTGGCAATAGGAATGAAGTTAGAGATCACATAATAGAATTTTGAAAGACTATTCACTTTTTCATCACAAATATCTTTTTCCAAAAACACAAAGGGTGACTCTACATATGGACATCACCAAAAGAAGTACCAAGAAATAAACCTGATTACATCTGCAGGAACCCCAGTGGTGTAGTGGTTACAAATTGGGTATCAACAGTGTGAGACAACCAGTGGCTCCTCAGGATAAAGAGAAGGCATTTACTGTCTGGAAGCCACTGGAGCAGTTGTACTCTGTTCTAGGGGTCGCTATGAATGGGCACGGATTCCATGACAGTGAGTCTGGGGTTTTGGTGGGGACAGGCCAAGTGATGGAGACGCTCACAATCAGCAGCTAAAGCCAGGCCAGGAGCCAACTGTGGAGCAGATCATCAATTGCTCATATATAAGTTCAGGTGGAGTTTAAAGAAAATGAAAACAAGTCCGTGACACCCAAATACAACCATGAGTATGCCCCACCTACATGTGAAGACGATCTCAAGAACAGATTTGAAACATGAAACACATAGTCACATAAAACAACTAACTGCAATGGAGTCTGGGAAATGTAGCTGTTATTTTGTGTGATAGGATGACCACTTCTATTACTGCAAGAAAAACAGAAAAGCAAAGCGTTGGTGCCAAGCCAGGAGCCCAGGCCTGATTGATACAAGTAGTAGTGAGGTTGAAGTTGATCTGGGTCATTTGACTTTATAATTAGAATAGATTCAGAATGTAAACAACATTTTAAAAATGTTCTTAAGCATTCCCTAAATGACAGAGTCAAGCTTGCTTCTTTAAAAATAAGCTAAACTTTGCATCTCTTTCAGCAATTCTTTTCAGGTGAGTCCCAGAAGGAGCCCAACAATTGGGAATATCTTTTTAGCCCCATTTATTACCTCATGTACTTGAAATGAATGGCGACTTCAATGATTACCCTTAATTCCAATGCCTTTTCCTGAGTGGGACTGCACTATTGTGGATAAATTACATTCTGCTCAGTAGTTATCAGAATCTTACATAGCAAGCTTACCATTGCACAAGACTTTTATTAATTAGAGTAATCCAATTTCTAGAAAGACACACAAGCAGAGAAAAACGAGGGAGCCGGCAAGGAGCAGTGTCCCATAGCCCAGCTGGGCTGACTGTCAATAGATGGGTTATACAGCCACGACATAAGCAGGGCTTTGATTGAACAGCAGCAGGTTTTCAATGATGCATGAGAAGCCACCAAAGCGAATCCCTTTCTCCACAGTCCCCTCAGGGTCAAGTACCATGTTTCAATTATAATTTCATCAAATTGCTCTGTCGCAGTGAATGTTGTAGATTAATCGAGGTACAGCATGTGCTCTGCAGGCCAGAATCAGAAAATCTAGTTGACAGGTTTGTTGAAACAGATCCCTAGACACCCATCTCCAAAAGACATAAAAGACTCCACGATGATGGGGATAATTCCTCAAACAGGCTATTTTTTGCAGAAAGAAATTTTTACAAAAATTCATGGTAGCAAGTATGATTTCTCAGTTGGGCCAAGGAGGCTTCTTACAATTATATCATTGAACTCTGTAAAGTCCATTATGGAAATGATATTTACATTAATACAAGAGTTAGTGTTTAGCTAAGATGTTGCACTCACTTCTTCCTCAAGTGTGTGAAATGATGAGCCTACAACCCACTGCCAGCAAGTCCATTTCGGACTCACAGAGGATTTCCGAGATAGCAAATCTTAAAAGCAGATGGCCTCATCTCTCCTGCTTACTGGCTAGTGGGTTTGAATTATCAACCTTGCATTTGGTAGTCAAATAAATGCCTGACTCACCACAACATCCTGAATTGTGTGGTTCCGCTTTTCATTTCCAAAGTGTCTTTTCCTTGGGAAAAGGTAGAGAAAGGTATTCATTTTCAAGTTAGACTCCAAACTACCAGTGGAGTTTTAAGACAGCATCTCATATGGCCTTTCAAGGGTCAATTTACTATGTATTTCCATAGTGGCATACTGGCAGAGAATGCCAACGAGTTGAAAGGTTTTCTCCACAGTAGGTTAATTAGCATTTCCAAACACTGAAGGGAGGAACTGTCTCTTTTGTTGAGGAATTGTCTTTTTGTCTAATCACCATCCCTACCACCCCACCCCAAACACAAACATGCAGATGTTATTCTAGATATGGGATCTCCCATATTGGGCGGCAAAAATACTAGCTAACTTCATGCCTTATCATTCCAAAGAGAGGAAGGCCTTTTTCCAAAAGGAATGAGGGTTAGTGAAAAAAAAAAACTTTAAACTCTTGTCTCCAGGAGTGTTTCATCTGGTAAGAATGGGAGATCACTTATTCATATATGGCCTCTGCTTTCTTTGATCTTCTAAGATGCACACCTGTAGCAAGCACACATTTCAACCATTTCAACCTCATGTTGGTGGCCTCCCTCATCCAGACGAGGTGCCCGCGTCTTTGTGTGGTCTTTTTCACTTTTAAGACTTCATAAGGGTTCTCTTATATTTAAGATGGACCATCTTTTGTACCCTAAATCAACATCAAGAAATTTAAAAAGAGTTACCCTACTACGGATAAAGTTTAAAACTTTAAAAAGAGTTATCCCCTTCCCTACACTTGGAGTTGACAGCAGTGGACTGGGTCACAAGTCTCTCCGGTTGGTTGTGTGTGTGCTCACTTTCCCAAGTTAACACATCATAAATTTGGCTCTACAGATTCAGGGTTGAAAATTAAGGCAGACTTTCAGTCTTTGGTTTTCAGTCAATGATACATTCTACTATTTGGCTTCATCATCACTACAATTCCTATATTACCCTATCTCATTTCTTGAGCTGAGCTTAAAGAACTGGAATTAACTATCCCTCACAAAAGTCAGCATCCAGTGTGGTTGACATTAAGCTGCCTTACACTTGGCCCTGCTTCACCTCCCCAGCCATACTCTGTCCTCCTCTGTCATCATGCAAGCCCCGGTAGCTCCATTGTTCCATTAATCTTGAGTTGTATGTCTGATGAAGCTTTAACTGGGGGTTATAGTCCATCTACATGGGCATACAAAGCTCAAATGATGAGTTCAACAAAATCTGTATAATTTAAGGACATTTGTCACTCCTAAGTATGATGTGCAAGTCTGGATGACAAATTGCATTTCAGGTTTCCTAGAGCTTAAATTCTGAGCGCTCTGGTTTGCAAAAGGGTACGGATGGTAGTGACAACCCAAAATTCAATTGCAATGTCCCAACATAGATTAAGCCTCTATTTAATGCTTTCTGCTCATTAACTATGGACGCACATAATCCTTCCTTCAAGCAGAATGCCCCAGAGAGTGACTTGCCTCCAATCCTCTCAGGCCCGCCCAGGGAGGCACAGTCTTTCTCTTGGAGGCTTGGCTAGGTGAGCTCTTGAGAGAGAGGACCATAATGGGGACAGCTCAGGTGGTCATATAGGCATGATCATACTCCATCTGTCCCACCACGACTGCCTCTGACCAATCTTGTAAGCCTGTCTATCTAACAATGTATGTGTCCCAATCATGGTACCCTTGTTCCTGCTTCTGTCGCCCTGTAGCCCCACCTATAATTATGATCTATCGATTTACTACCAAATATGCTTTTGTGACAGTTTCCTTTGCCCAGTCATGTCCTTTTTAAAACTCGGTATCTCCACAAACCCTGGATACCATTTCAATCTCATGTTGGTGGCCTCCCTCATCCAGACAAGTTCTTTGTGTGGTCTTTGTCTCTTTGAAGACTTCATAAGTGTTCTCTTATATCCAAGATGGACAGTCTTTTGTGCCCTAAATCAAGGTCAAGAAGTTTAAAAAGAATTATCCTATACAAGACTTGGTCACAAGGAGGAAAAACACATCAAATTCAACAAGAGAAAGCCCAGTTTTGCTATCTGACATCCCCAGAAAAATGTTACTGATATTTCAAGACCTAGTTCCTATGTCATCTCTCTTCAGCCTTTGCCCAGCCTTCATATACCTTCTGTTCTCTTCTCCCAATCTGCCCTGCACAAGTCTACATGGAGATCCACATTACCATCCAAGTCCTCTTTGAAATGCATATACACCTTCATCCTGTCCCCAGGCCCAGGTTTACTGGTCCCAGAGCAATTGAAGGAATTTCCCCAATTATGGCCTTAAGGCCTGGAATTGAACTCACCTCCATGATTCAGTTTTCAGCCAAACAATAGACAGGTCTAAGAAGCAATGAGGGACACTAAGGAGGTCTGCACTTCTGGGAAGGCCAACCATTTTAGATCAAAGGGCAGCACCTGCCCAAGGATACAGTTCAAAATGGGCTGGGAAAGGGACTGAATGGGAACAGCACCGACAGGGAGGGAGTGAGATCAGTGCTGTCTCATTGTAGGGAATGTGATCCATGATATGAAACACAAGTATGTGAACGGAACACAACATCTGCTCTTTAAAGTTTCACCCAATTCATAATAAAAAGTTGAAAGAAAGGAAAGAAAATGCAAATACCCCCAATTCTCAAATTCCAGTGGCTTAAGAGTTAATTAAGAGTTCAGCTGGTAATTTAAACGGGACCAGTGGGAACCCACTCAGCAGTTCTGCAGAAGAAAGGCCTGGCAATCTGCTCCCATAAAGATGAGGTCTAGGTAGTTCTCTGAGGCAGATCTACTCGGTCACATGGGATCACCACAAGTAAAGAGTCAGCTTAAAGACAAGCAACAGCAACAGATGGCAGGAATCCCTGGGTGGTATAAACAGTTAGCCATGTGGGAAGGTTGGAGGCCCACTCGGTGCATCCAGAGGAGTCTCAGAATAAAAGGCCTGGTGATCCTCAGAAGCACGTTCTAGTCTGATAGACGCAAAACCACCACAGAGTTGGGATGCACTTGATGGCAATTGGTTTTTATGAAGGACAATGGAGCACACCACTGCTGTATGTAGTGGGCTTGCTTTCCTTTTACTTTCTGGTGTCCATTCACATCGTGAGCTCATGTATGGCTTGGGACTCTTGAATTCACAAGAGAGTTCATCATTCTAGCAAACTGAAGTTAATGAAAGAGAAAGGAAGCAAGGTTTGTCTTAGCAAGTGTGCAGCTCCAGAATGAAAGGCAGGATGAAAAGTAGAAACCCGGGAAACCCTGGGGAGGAGGGACCGAGGAGCAAGCACAAAGGGAGGAAGAAATGGCTCAAAAGGGGGAAAGCAAGGGTAGCAGGAAGCCATAGGCCAGTCATCCAGAAAACTACCAGCTGATGACTGTGGGCCACATTTCTATGTGTCACTGGAGGATCTGATTGTTCCAGCATGTTCTCAGTGGGGCAGGGGGAATCCTCAGGTGAGTGGCAGCTTGCTAAAACCTGCAGGCCAAGAGACCAGGCTTGGGAGGTCGTGTGTGTGGCTGCTAATACTACATCTATGACAGATTCTGGCCCCAGAATTACAAGTCTAGGTGATTACAACAGCAAGTGTTCAACACAGCAAACCACTTAGACAATTACAACTGAGAGAGATGGTCCAGTAGCATATCCCTTCAGTGTTCAAGCTCCAGATCCCATGTGCAATGTGATTCATCCATTTAGTCACTCGACACATAATAAGCAAGAACCCTCTGAGGGGCAGTGGTGAAGAGGACAGAAAAGTTGCAGCCTTCAGAGGCTACTCCCTAGTGGGGAAGCCGGGTGGTGAACAGGCACTTGAGTCTGGAAGAAACTACTGGAAGAAACTACTACGAAAGTAACAAGAAAGGGTTGTAGAAGTGTGTTATTTGAATCTGAGGTTCGGAAAGAGGCTAGAGGAAGTGGCTTTTCAGCACAGATCAAAGAATTTGGGGAAAAAAGCAAATGTCTTGGAGTTGGGACATACAGGCAAGCTACACAACTGTTAGAGTAACGTAAACAGTAGGCACATGCCCTCACCCTCCGGCCTTTGGTATGAATCTCTGTGAAATAAGCAAGGATTTGGAGAAATTAACTTGCAATCGTCAATCTATCCTTATAACTCCCAATCAGTTAAGTCCATCATTTTTTAAAAGTTTTATTGGCATAGAATTCAATAGTTCAATCACATCAAAAAAGTGGTACAATCATCACCACAGTCAGTTTTAGAATTCCCAGTTTAGACAGCTGGGAATTAAAACAGCTGTCCCATGAAATAAAGAGGAGGCTGTCTGCTCCTGTCAAGGTTGAGAGCCTCAGAACCCTTCATAGGACCAAGAACCTCTGATGTGACTCAACGGAATTTTGTTTGTTTTTGTTTTCCATGTTGTTGTTAAATGATTAATTGTCACTTGTTAAGACTTTTGGGGGTTACAGAATAATAAATCCTAATGAGATATCCTAAGCAAAAAGAGCAATCCACAATGGTTACTCTGATAATTTGCATAGCAGGCAATGGGGAGACAGGGAGCAACGGAGGACTCAGCAGGCTACCATGTGGACTTCAAATGCAATCAGGACTCTTTACTCTTTCTTCTATCAAAGGCCTAATTTTTTTTTAATACAAAGAAAAATGTAGCTATCACAGTTCCCAAGCTTCACCATTCGCAATTTCAGCCAGAAAATCTTCAATTTCTAAGTTCAAAGATTGCAGAAAAGGGCTCAGATTGGCCTAGCTGAAGTCAGGTACACCTTTGCTGACCAAACAGGGAACAATGTAACCAGATGGCATCAGCTGACTCTGACTCTCATGCTCCAGGGTTTTGGGAGGGCAGGGGGGTGGGAGGGGGGTGGGGGGGG
>PVJH01049964.1:0-10063 GCA_004026705.1 Nesogale talazaci | reverse complement strand
AGGTGGTAGCCTCCTTCATGGACTTCTGCAGCCAGACTGTGAGGCAGGCATGGGCGAGCTCAGGCAAGCTACCCATGGGCTGCTCATCGGATTCATGGCCAGGCCCGAGCAGCCATGTCTGTTCACCTCTGACACTCGGTTCATCCAGGATTAGGTGACGGAAGGATGGGCGGGGCCAGGTTAGGTCAGATGGGTGTGAGCAGGTTCCCTCAGTGGAATCGAGCTGTGGTTGTCAGGCAGGTGGGTTCCGGGCACCCTGGCGGGAGGCAGGAAGAGATACGGAGAGATATGAAAGGTGGTGCGCACAGCTCCTAGAGTGGAGCCCAGTGGGGGTCCAGTTCCCAGGAAGCTGAGGACACACTCGGCCCCATATTCCACTTCCTGGACTCCTCCTATAATCTCCTCCTCACACACTCCTTCCAAATGTGCTTGCTGCTGGAGCCGCAAAGAGCAGGCTTCCGTGCTCAAGAGTGGCTGTGCCTCAGTCCCTCCAGCCCCTCGTCGCTGGAGCTCACAACTTCCACCAAATGCCTCTCGCTGACCAGCGCAGAGGTGCCAGTGGAGCAAAGTGAGCCCTGATCCTGCGCTTCCAGGCTCCAGCAGCAGGAACCCAGGATCTAAACTGTTGTATTTGAAGCACCCTCTTATACCCTCCCAAGCTTCTCCCTGTAGCTTGCAACCTCTGGGGCACACAAGGCAGGCCTGGAAGCAGCAGGCTGGCCAGCCCTGACCTGGTGCCATGCCAGCCCTGGCACCGGAGAAGCTGCTGTCCAATCCCAGCTCTCCCACTAACCAGTGAGTCCTGGGCCGTGGAACTTAACTTGTCTGAGGTTCCTTCGCTGTGGAATGAGAATGAGCCCAAAAGACTCACTGTCGTCGAGTAGATTCTGAGTCATTGTGATTCTTTAGGACAGGATAGAACTGCTCCTTTGGCTTTCCAAGACGGTCAGTATTTACAGAAGCAAGACAGCCTTTTCTTTGTCCAGTGTGTAGAGTGGCTGGTGGATTCAAACTGTTGACTTTGTGTTGGTAGCCCAATGCATAACCCACTACGCCACTACAAAATGGGAGTCATCCCACATGATCCAGACTCCTCCCACATCCCCCTTGACTAGACCAGAACAAGAAACTTCTGGTCTTTGCAGGCATTGGCACTCTGGGTTAGGCATTGGGCTGCTAACCACAATGGTGGTTCAAACCCACCAGTCACATGGAGGGAAGAAGTTGAGATTGTCTGCTCCACCAAATTGACTGAATTGACTGGAATCAGAATTGCCTTGCTGGCAACTATTACCAGAGATGTCATGGAAATGAAATGATGGTACATAGAAAGGTACGTAGTCATCTCTGGAGCAGTGAGTAAATGTGACCCAGTACTCGGGGGTTGCCAGCAGGGACCCGGGACCTGAGTCCCTGGGAGCTGAGGTGGGAATCTGGCTGGAAGCACTAGCCTCAGTGTCTCTGTTCTTGGCTCCTTACCTAACTGGACTTGGGTCTTCAGGGTGGGATCTGTCTAGAAGTCTTCTGCCCCTGGACCAGGTTGGGCAGAGTTGGGACAGAAGCACCACCAGGCTAGCTGCACCTGGTTGAAATGGAGATCATGGGTAATCTGTGAAAATAACTGCTGCCTACAGGACCCTACAAGTTCTCCAGACGCATGAGTCCTGTGGAGAACCCTGGACCAGCAGCTGTGCAGAGACAGGTTGTTCAGGGGCGTATCTGCATAGCAGGACCCATCCATTCCAGGGTTCAAAAGGAAAATACACCATGTCAAGTGGAGTGGAAGGAGAGTTTGTTTGATGAGCCTCAAAGCAAGCATAAAACTACCAGTGAATGTGTGCTGACAGCCAGGTTTACAGGAAAGTCTGAAGGGAGTGCCCCAAGTCTGCAAGCCAGGCTAAGAGAGCCTCTGACCTCACTCAGGGCCGGGAGAGGTTGAGGTCAGGGAAGCACTTTGGGGGGCAGGATGCAGGAGTATGATGAACTGGAAAAAGAAAGGACTGATGATGTTGTCCTTGTCCAGCCCTGGGTGGTAGCACAGGTGGGGTCGGCTGTCAACCCTCCCAGCGCCTCATCACTGTCTAGGCTGTGGATGGCATCTTCACCACCTCTAGCAACTGTGCTGGCTTTAATTGTCATGGAGTGTTTATGACTAGCAAACCATGACTCAGTGAATGCCAACTAACTGAGGCTAATGGGATAAATAATCTGTCCTGCACTCCCTTCCATTCCAATATGTCTATTTTAAAAGAGACAACATGGAAATCCAGCAAGAAGACACAATTTGATCATGTTGAGTTATTGTTGAGAACTTAACCAGATTACTGTGATGAGTTGGGTATTGTTGTGATGCAGGAAACTATGTCACCAATATTTCAGATGCCACTTGGTTCATCCACAATGAACAAGTTTCGGCTGAGCTTCCAGGTAAGTACAGACTATGAAGAAGGAATAGACTGTCCACTTCAGGGGGACTCATCACAAAAAAAACTTAAGGATAGAACTGAAACGTCAGTGTGAAAGGTTTATTGTGCCAATCTGGCCAATGTGAGATTAATCAGGTGGCAGTTTGATAGGAGGACAAGGAGATAAATGGCTTAGCACTTGTGCTCTGGTGACTGGAGCAGGCTAGAGCATGCTGTTGCTTTAGCTAGTTCTCTGCCTCAATCTGTGAGCTGTACTACCTTGGATCAGGCCAAATCATGGATCATGTCACTAGAGCTTGAGGCACCTTCAAGATCTGCTTTGCCATGCTGCTGGTGTGTTCACTGCTTGAGCTTGAGGCTGGTGGATGCTGCTGCCTTGTATTGCTAATCTCCAATATTCCATCTGGGCCTGCTTCCATAAGTTACTGGCTATTGGTGACCCACCCTGCTACTTGCTACCTATTGGCAGATTCTGCTTGCCTTGTCCAAGGGAGGACTCTGCTGTCTGCTTCTTTGCCTTGGACCCAGCAGCCCACATGAGTTGAAGGATTTTCAATATATTAACTGTTCCACAGAAGTGAGTTGAACCCTTTGTACTGCTGCATGGACTAGTTACCTGTTTTATTCCTTCTCACTGTATAAACCAATATATATAACCATTAGTGTCCTGGTTTTGTTTCTCTAGAGAACCCTGCCTAACACAGTCAGATAGTTAAAAACCTCATGAAAAGAAGTAGAACATTGTCAGAGAATTGAAGTAGAAGATGAGCCCCGTGGGTCAAGAGACACAACACTCAAAATATGACGGGGGAAGAGCTGCCTTGACAAAGTAAATAAGACCATGATGAGGTCTTCTTGTGGAGGGAAGTGTGTGGGAGGAAAGCTTTGGGGCATGCTCATGGCCATGGCTCCAAATTAGAAGAAACAGCTGAAAACATCAATTAATAATCAGAACTTGGAATGCATGAAGTATGAATCTAAGAAAACTGGAAGTTGTAAATGATGAAGTAGAATGCATAAAACCATTTTGAATCAGAAAATCATATGGTTTACTATGATGTGAATGAAACCATCAAGAGGAAAGATATTATTAGTCATAAAGGACATTTCAAGATCTGTCGTGAAGTACACTGCTCTCTTTGACAGGACTGCCTCCATCTGCCTTCAAGGAACTCCAACAAATACAACTAGTATCCTGATACATGCACAGACCAAGAAAACTAGCAAGGAAGAAATGAAAGAATTCTACTCTTTTCTGTCAGAAATTGATCAAACATACAGTCAAATGCATTGATAATTACTGGAGATTGGAATGCAAACAACTGGAAATCAAGAGGATAGCATGAAAGTTGGAAAATGTGACTTTTTTGATAGGAATTATGCCAGAGATCACATGATAAAATTTTGCCAGACCAACAACTTCTTCATAGTAAATACCTTTTCCAATAACACAAAAAGAACTATACATGTGAACATCCCCAGATGAAATACACAGAAATCAAACTGATTCCATCGGTTAGAAAGAGGATGGAGAAGTTTAGTATCAGCCATTAAACCAGGCCAGGCCTCCTCACCCATCAGTCTTGACTCTGTGGCTCTCCTGCCAGGCCAGTTGCACCACCTTCCCACTGGTCAGCACAACCTCCATGGCCCCCCTGCTGACCCAGGCCCCACACCAGCCAGCCCAGACCTGCAACTATCCTGCTGGTCCAGACCGAACTATGGCAGTCATATGCTTATGCTAATTTTATGATTGGAATGTAGGGATGGAGTCTAGCCTGTTAATCTGGAGATAGCCATTGAGTAGCCAATGCGGTCTCTATGAGGGCATGGCTTTCTCCTGAGACTTCTGGGAAATCTTGTGATATTTCCCTCATGAAGATGAGAAGCTATCTTGCCCAGTTGTTGGGAGTTAGTCTCAGAGGCGATGAGTCATGGAAAAGACAAGATGGCAGCGTCCAAGAAGCTGGAGGAGCTGGCAGAGAGACCACACGGCCTTGCCCTGATGGAGCCAGACCTCTGAAGCTGGGGTGGCCACATGGAGACCTCTGCCCACGATGAGTTGCTTCTGTTGTTGATGGACCCTGAACCCCGGAAGCGAGGAGCCATGTGGAGACTCCTACCAACGCTGGGATTCTGCACCCACTGACCTGTGACTTTGTGAGTTGGAAGGAGACTTTATAGACTGATTTCGGGCATATGGGTTAATATCGGACTTATGACTTTGAACTGGACTGGGCTCAATGTCCTGTTCCTCTTGTATATAAACCTTTTCTTTATATCTATATATGTGTCCATGAAATTTATTCCTTTAGTCCACCCAGACTGACATGTGGACCCACAGCTATCCCATCAGCACACACCAGCCCATGGCTACCCCAGTGGTCCTATGAGGCACAAGCCTGGGACCTGCCTACCTCTGCCAACTTCAGCTCATCTTCCATGTGTCCTTGCTTCCACCAGCCCTGTGCAATTGTCCTCACTGTCCACAATCGCCCCACCTGTGTGCCTTGAAAGGACCACCCCTTCATTCCAAATAGTCTAAAGATAAACTAAAACCCTAGAGAGATAAAGAAGTAGCCTGATCCCCCAGCATAGTCAGCTACAGGTAGCCCTTAGATCCATTCACACTAGTCTCCCACAGAGGAAATTTAGGGCTCCCTGAAGCCCAGGAAAATGGTGCTGAGTTTCCCCAAAATCTGAGAACAACGAGTGATGCTCTGAAGAGGAACAACATTCAAATAATTGGGATACCAGAACAAGACACAATAATAAAATCAAGAGTAAAAATAGCAAGGTGAGAAAACTTCCCCAAGATAATGACAATCAGACAATCATTCAGGAAACAGAGAGGACACCAATTAGACTAAACCTCAGGAAGAATTCACCAAGGCATACAGTCGTTAAATCATCCAACTTTGAGTAAAAAGGGAAAATCATAAGAGCAGTTAAAGAAAAGGAGGTAATCACTTACTAGGGTACTCAGATGAGAATATGCTCAGATTTATCCATAGATACAATGAAGAAGAGAAGAGAATGGAGTAACAGTTTCCAAAATTTGAAACAGAATAATGCCAACCCAAGAATCCTCTACTCCACCTATACTATAAAAATAGATGGAGGTAAGAGTTTACCCAGACAAGGAAAGTTTCAGAGAATATGAAACTATGAAAAATTTCTTTCCAACTCACTTTGGCGGAACACCAACACAAATAGGAAAGCCACACATAGCACAACTCCAGCCAGAAGTGAGCACACTGATAACAGTCCCCAAGACAACAGTGGCCTAAAGCAACCCCCAAGATAACAGTGGGCCAAGGTGCAAAGAAGACAAGAATGGATCTTCCCACACACATGTACACAACATACCGATTAGCAAACACCTAACACAAAACCTCTAGCATAAAAGGCACCAAAGGACAACAAAGAATCCGCAGAAGGATAGCATAACTGAAAAACTCAATGATTTGAAGTTACCCATACAAAAACCAGCACAAGACATAACCCATCAATCTGTTGTCTACGCGACATGCATTGTAAGCTCACAGAGAAAAAAAAAGGGTGGCAGAAAGTGTATCAAGCAAATGACAATATTTTTAAAAAGCAGGCGTCACCATCCTAATCTCTGATAAAATTGACCTCAAGGTGCAAGTCATAACAAGAGATAAGGATAAGCACTATATAATGCTCAAGGGATCAGTAGATCAAGGGTCAGTGAGCATAATAAATACATAGGTGACATGAAACTCTTCAATCAAATTCTTCATAAGATGAAAAGATCACAGGTTCAACAATCATAGTACTGACTTCAATACACCACTCTCTAAGAAAGACAGATCAATGGGAAAGAAGCTCAACAAGGAGGCTACAGAACTGAACTCTACAATTAGGCAACTTGACCTGTTAGACATATTTCCAACTCTTCACGCAAATGCAAAAAATCACATGCAAAAAGAATCACATTCTTTTCAAGCTTATATAGCATGTATTCAGAAATAGACCACATTCTGGGACACAAGTAGAACCTGAGTAAATTTAAACATTTAGAGGTCATTCAGACTTCCTTCTCCAACCATTATGCCACAAAGTTGTTGGAAGGCTCCAAAAAAAGGGTGGGGGGAAACACTTGGAGGATGAACAACTTTCTTCTTCAAAATGAATAGGTAAGAGTCCTGGTGGCATAGTGGTTACATATTGGGCTGCAATCCTCAAAGTCAAAATGAATAGGTACTGGCCCAAATTAGAGATGAAGTTAGGAAGCTTTAAGAAACTAATGAGAATAACAAAACCTGTGGGATACAGCAAAAGCAGTTATCAGAGGATGTTTGATAAAGATGAATGCACATATGAAAAAGGAAGAGAGACATGGTCGATATACTATCACAGAACAATTGGAAAAGAGTCAACAGAATAATCTCTCTAATAGCAAAAGAAGAGGAATAATAAAAACTAGGGCAGAAATAAACAAGTGGGAAAACAGGAAAAGAATGCAAAAAATCAATGTACTAAAAAGCTAGTTCTTTGAAAGGATTAACAGAATCACCAGACTCTTGACAAAACTGACCAAAGAAAAGAAGAAGTAGGCATCGATGAGGGATAAAACAGGAGAAATTACAACAGACCCCAATAAAATTGAAAGATGAATTTATAGTACTACAACAGCCTGTACTAAAATAAATACAATAACTTGGAATACATGGACAAATACTTGGAAAAGCAAACACTCCTTGATTATCCAACATAGATATAAAAAATGTGAACAGACCCATAGCAAAAGAAAAAATAGATAAGGCTATCAAGGGACTACCAGCTTAAAAAAAAAAAACTCCCAACCCAGACAGTTTCACAGAAGAATTTTACCAAGAATTCAGGGAAGAGTTGACACTTCTTCTACACAAGCTCTTCCAGAGCATAGAAAAGGACAACAAACTCCTAAACTCATTCTATGAAGCTAGTGTAACACTGATACCAAAAGTGGGCAAGGATTCCATAAGAATAGAGAACTACAGACCAATATCTTTAATGAACATTGATGCAAAAATTCTTTTTTGAATCATCTTATTGGAGGTTCATACAACTCTTTTCACAATCCATACATACATCCATTGTATGCAAAGTACATTTGTTGCCATCATCGTTCTAAAAACATTTTCTTTCTGTTTAAGCCCTTGGTATTAGTTCCTCATTTTCTCCCCTCCCTCCCTGCTCCCCACTTCCTCATGAACCCTTGATAATTTATAAGTTATTATTATTATTATTACTGTCATATTGTACACTTTCCGATGCCTCCCTTCATTCATTTCTCTGTTGTCCATACCCCAGGAAGAAGGCTATATATAGATCCTTATAATTGGCTACCCCTTTCTACTCCATCTTCCTTCCACCCTCCCAGTATCGCCACTCTCATTGCTGGACCTGAAGGGATCACCTGGATTTCCCATGTTTCGAGTTCCTATCTGTACCAGTGTACATTCCATGGTCCACTTGTATTTGTAAAGTAGAATTGGGATCATGATAGTGGGTGGGAGGAAGCAGTTAAGAACCAGAGGAAAGTTGCATGCTTCATCATTGCTACACTATACCCTGAATGGCTCTTCTCCTCTCTGTAAACCGTAAGGGGATGTCGCTTCACCTACAGATGGACTTTGGTCCCCTATCTGCATTCCCCCTCATTTATAGTGATATAATTTTTAGCTGTTTGATGCCTGATACATGATCCCTTCAATTGTAGTCACATAGGTTGGGGTGCTTCTTTCATATAGGCTTTGTTGCTTCTGAGCTAGATAGCTGCTTATTTGCCTGCAAGCCTTTACGACTCGAAACACTACATCTTTTGATAGCCAATCATCATTAGTTTTCTTCACAAAATTTGCTTATGCACACATTTGTCTTCAACAATCAAATCATGAAGGTGGGCACACAATGATATAATTTTGTTGTTCTTTGATGCTTGATAATTTTAGCACCTAGGGGTCACACAGGGTGGTATGCTTCTTCCATGTGGGATTTGTTGCTTCTGAGCTAGATGGCCACTTGCTTACTTTCAATCCTTTAATACCCCAGGTGCTATATCTTTGAGAGCCAGGCACCATGCTTTCTTCACCATTTTTGCTTATACACATATTTGTCTTCAGTGATTGTGTCAGGAAGGTGAGCATCATGGAATGCCAATTTAATAGAACAAAGTGTTCTTGCATTGAGGAAGTACTTGAGTGGAGGCCCAATGCCCATCAGCTGCCTTAAAACTAACTCTATAAGTACATATATGTAGATCTATTTCCCCATCATCACATATAAATATATTTACCTATGTACATGCCTTTATTTAGACCTCTATAAATGCCCTTTGCCTCCATTTATTTCCTCTATTCCCTTTTACTTTTCTCTTGTCCCACTATCATGCTCAGCCTTCAATTGGGTTTCAATAGACGCAAAAATACTTTATAAAAGTTTGACCAATAGAATACAAAGGTATATAAAATGAATAATTCACCATGGCCAAATGAGATTCAATCCGGGGATTGTTCAACATACAAAAATCCATTAATATAATCCATCACATTGACAAGAAAAGGACAGGAACTGCACAATAATATCAGTCTACACAGTAAAAGCATTTCACAACATTCAACACAATTCCTAATTAAAACACTCAAGAATATAGGATTGGAAGGTGGGGTAGTTACATACTCTGGTATCAACTTGAGACTATTAAGAGTAAAGGAGTAGTTAGCTTGTCAATCAAGTCGCAACTTGATGACTTCATTTGGAGGCACTTTTAAGATAAACACCATATTTTTTCCCACTTTTGGAAGAAAAATGAGGGTGCATCTTATGGTCCTTAGGTGTGGTACCCCAGAACATTTTAGTATACTGGTGCTATTTGGTTCAGAATATTTTTTCTGTTTTTCCTGCTCTAAAAACTGGGGGTATCTTATGGTCATATGCATTTTATGGTCCCAAAAATATGATGCTCACTGGAGACAGGACACAGTCACTCTCCCTGCTAGTCATGCAGTGATACTTTCCATTGCCACTGGATCCACAAGACTTTCTACCACTGCCCTGTGATTTTCCTGCATTCAGCATCATTGCGTGTGTTGTGTGAGTTCATGGACTAATGTCAGTATATGGGGAGATATTGGATTTATGAACTTGATCTGAATTGGATTGGGAAGTTTTCTTAATATATAATTACTCTTTGATATAAAGTTCTCTATTACACATATATGAGTATCTCTGGATTTGCTTCTCTAGTCAACACAGACTAACACAAAAGGGAACTACCTCAATATATATAACACAAGCTATACATGAAAAGCCAGTAGCCAACGTTATAGTCAATGGAGACAAGATGAAAACAATCCCACTGAAAAAGAGGACTAGACAAGCATGTCCCTTGTCCCCACTTTTATTCAATATTGTTTTGGAAGTCTCAGCTAAAAACATAAGGCAATGAAAGTACATCAAAGGTATTCAGCTGGGGAAAGAAGTGAAAGTATCATTATTTGCAGATGACATAATTCTATATGTTAAAAAAACTCAAAAACTCCACACTGGGATTGATGGAAGCAAAAGAGGAATTTGATAGAGTGACAGGACACAATATAAACAATCAGAAGTCAATTGGATTGCCA
>PVJH01049963.1:0-10065 GCA_004026705.1 Nesogale talazaci | reverse complement strand
ATTCTGGCTCCTGGTGGTTCTTACAGGGCAGGACTACTCTGCCCCTGTGGGTTTCTGAGACTGCCACCTCTAAGCGAGTATAAAGCCTCATTCTTCTCCCTCAGAACTCCTGTGGGTTTCAAACTTCAGACCTTAAGGGTCACACCTCCGTGGACACCCACTGTGCTAGAAGGGCTCCTTTAGCCTGAGCTCGGGGTCAGTGTGAACACCCAGTATACGATGTTATTTTTAATGAACAGAAAACGTTACTGCTCCATCGATGGTAGGCAGTGAGCTAATTTCTTCAGAATGTGTTTAAATTGCAAGCAGTATAAGGCAATGAATAAAGAGAGGTCCATTCCAAGAGAAGTTAAACCTATGTAAGCACTATTTCTAGCTATAGCACCTGGAGAACTGGACTAAATGAAACTAAGTATGTGACACTCAATACTGTATTTATTTGAGTAAAAATCCATGATCCTTCTTCTAAACTCAGGACAAAACAAAAGTTCTGTTGCTAGTGGCATCTTGTTGCTATGTGAAGGACAGCACATTCAATGCACAGGATGATGGCGAAGTTATCAGATATTCCTGGGGTTAGCCATTTGTGTTCCCACTAAAATGAATATTAACTGGCTTTTCCTCATTTGATTTTAACTGAAACAGCTTTTAGCAGTGTCAAATCCTATAATTTATAATATTCTATTTATTTGCAACCAATATCATTCTAAAGAAGGAAGGTGGTTGTGAGCATTATACGTGTATATAAATGGGAAATTATTAGCAAAATGTACCACAATAAAAGCATATTTGGGGACATTTACATCTGAGAGAGCTTCTCCAGCTTTTGTTCAGCCACCGGACATGAGTCCAGGTACAGTCACTTTATGTATCATGTAACACACCAGCTAAGCCTTGGTGTCTCACAGGGTACAAAATACAAGTGCGACAGTTCCCGTATTATCATATTAAAGTTTTCAACAATGTTAGAATTAACATTTTCATTGTTTTGCTGCATTCAATCTTTTATAGAATGTAAAGAATTCTGGAGTCTTGCTGGCTAGTGGACTATGCTAACCCCGAGGTCAGCAATTTAAAACCACTAGAAACTCCTTGGGAGGAAAAATGAGACATTTTACTCTCATACATATTTACAGTCTTAAGAGCCCATAAGGATAGTACTAATCTGTCCAATAAGGTCACTATGCCATTTCACATGATGAAAAGGAGTTAGGTGCTTAATTTATTATTTTTAGGATTAAAATTTTCAGGTTTTACTGTGTATATGTTTAATGACACTGATGCTAACTATTGAGTCATATATACATTAGCTGTCTTCAGGCATCTTGCGGTTTTGAAACTGTTTAGATATTTTCTACTACATTTAAATATAGTATTTTTATTCCTAATGAGAAAAAAAGAAACCAAAATAAATAAGCAACAAAGGCAATGATTCATAGATTCAGCTTTAGGAATCCACTCCTTCATTTCATGTCCCAAAACCAGTCCTCACCTGGACCTCTGAGCTGTCCTTGGAATCTTTCCTCTAAACAGGGAATAGCACATGTACCTAAAGCTGAAGTCTTTGCTTCCAGGAACCCTCCCAAATGGGAGTCTGGTAACATCACATCCGCAGAAGGCTACTGGAGAGCCGGTAGAGCCAAAAAGTTTCCTGGAACGTGTAGCAGTGCTGACCTCTGGGAAGGGACTCTTGAGGGGTGACACCACTCTTTACAGATGGTGGTACTTTACTGCTCACTCACAGTCCCTGGCTTCAGCCTCTTTTTCTGTAGGGCATTAAAAATTATCCTCAAGGGGTTATATGGTAGTTCTCTTGACAGTACCATCAATCTATCCCTTGGGAGGTAATAGCCAAGATTGTTGGGGAAATCTACACAAGTATGGGACTATATCTACACCAATCTGCTAGGATTGTTGGTTTGAACTGATAAATGTGTGCTATTGTGTAAGACTGGAAGCTCTGTACACCGACAATGAAGTTTAGAGAGAAGGAAAAAGTATAATTCTCCTTTGCTACAGAAGAACTGGACTGAATGCCATCAAAGTACAGGGAGTATGTCAATAGCACACATTTGGGCCTTTGAAATTGCCATTGACTAAGCACTCTCAATGCACGAATTTTTACACAAAGTCTAACAGCATCTTCATCAACAAACTTGGACCAGAGTCCATGCATACAATGGCCTGCTACTCAGAGATCTTAAGTCTTAGTCTGCTTCTTCTCTAACCGGGCCATCCAGCCTTATGCTCATGTGAACCAGGACTCCTTGGTTCCTTAGAGCTCTCACGTGCTATGCCTTCCCATATTCTCCTGGACCCAGGCTGAGTTTTGGGTACTTGCTCTGTTACTTCCTTTATATCTCACAAAAATAAAGTGTAGCCACCTCCTACATTAACAGTGACCATTTAAATCAACAGAGAAACCAGTGTCCAATGAACATTAGAGCCCTGAGTATAGTGTGAGGCTTAAAATCACATATTATTTGGAAGAAATAGGTAGCAAGGTGGCAATGGGGGTAGATGGGAAGGGGCAATATTCAGGCCATAGTAGTCGATTTACATAGAAGGGCCAAGACTTCTGTACTTAATGAACCCACATTTCCAATAATTGTTGATGGATCCAGAGATACCCTGTTCCATCAGTGCCACCCCAGTTTCCCTTTCTTGTCACCAGGGACAAAACTCTAGGCTTAACTTGGTGCATGCTAAGTGTCACTCTGAATGTTCCACATCCAGTGCCTTCAGTGTCGAGTGAGCTCTTGAGCACTCATTCTCCAGCAATATGCCAATCCTTGCCTTGTCAACATGAGACCTAGAGCATTGAACGGATGTGGGATTCCAAGTGCACTGGGAACAGAGAACTGGGCACCTGCCAGTCTTCCCCAGGTGGGGCTGGCTCTCTGGTTGAGTGAGAACCGCCGCTCTGCAATATGGGCTGAGAAGCAATCTATACCGCACGAGGTGCCTGCATGCTAGGGAACACATTGAGACTGATCATGCAACTCAGCACACCTCCGTATATGCTCATCCATAGTCACAACAGACAAACTCCTACCCTTCCAGGACCAGAGTCCATGCATACAATGGCCTGCTACTCAGAGATCTTAAGTGTCTCATGGACAAAAAGAACCTGGTCAGGGTCTTGAGTGTACAGGAAACCTCAAAGTGTGTTTCCTTCTTATGCGCTCATTTCATGAAGAGTAACTCTGTGGCTACCAAATTCATCATTGCTCTCAGGACGGTTTTAGACAAGGGAAGGCATCCCCTTTGCCAAAAGTTCTCTATACCAGCATGAAGACTGCCAAAAAGTGGAATTAAAGTTACTGTTTAGGCAAAGCAATAGGCATTCAATCAGGTGAGTACAACACTGCCTCTTATTTTCTGCAACATTCTGAATAAGTTACACAACATCACTTGTGTGACTTATTTGGTGAAAAAAGGCAATCAGGGATCCAGGCTTGGAATATGTTCAACTTTTGTACACTCAGCAGCATGGTATGACCTACTGATTTAGATTTCCGTGATAATCAAGCTTCACCTTAAAGCAGTGGAACTCCACCAGCGAGTCGGGAACACGTTTAAAGATCAAATGACCTTATCACAGGGGTTGGCCAATTTATAACAGTAGCAAAATCACAGCTGTGGAACAGCTTTGCTTTTATAGTTGGGGGTGTCAGAAGTTTGAGAACCACTGTCTTAGACTCGTGACACATTAACTCCATCTAGATCACAATATGGATTATATATATATATATATATATATATATATATATTTAGCCAATGACAGTGTTGGTCAAAACAAAACCTCAACATATGCCAGGAACATTCTGTGAGGAATTTTTTTGGAGTAAGAGCAAAATCGTTAAGTGAACTTGAAAAAAACTGCAAAATCAACAAGGTAAGGATGCATTCAAGGCGCACGAGAAGGCACACGTGCTCCCTGGAGCTTCACTACTTTAAGTAAGAAGCATTTTCAAGAAGACAGTAAAAAAATTCGTTTAGACTTCACTTGGGGCAAGGATGAGGAAACCAGAATAGGGGTGGGAAGTAGGTTGAAGAAGCAAAAGGTGACTCCTAGGCTGCCAAGCACATAGTGTGTTTAGGCAAAGTCTGGCTGGCCTGCTTGGCTTGATGAACTTGCAGGACTTTGCTCTGGAATGGCCCCTGACCCTAGCATTAAGGACCCGTGCCACCCATCCTGAGGCTGCCGCTCTCCTTTTTTCATGGCGACAAGTGTGTTCCATGAAGTGATGGAATTCTAAAGTAAGCATCTTATGAAGATTCTCCAATAATTTCAGCACTTACTGCTTCCTACCTTCCATAAGGGCTCTGGAACCCCAAGGGATTTCACAGTGAGGAAGACCACCATAGGGAAATTACTGTACTCCAGTGACATCTCCTAAAGCAGATCGCTACCCATCAAAGATGCCCATGGCATTGAGGAACCCCCACATTGATACTTCAGAGACCTTATAACTATTCTTCTAGATAAGGTGAAGTAGAGACAACAGGAACCCAAGCACAGTACTTAAGCTTCCTTCGTCAGGGGTATCAGGATCTCAGCTAAGACTGTCTGTGAGCAAGTGTGGAAGCCCAGGGAAAAGACTCAGCTTACTTCAGCCTCCAAGTAATAGACTGGGACAGGGGCAGCCTCTCCTCTTTTGAGGTCCAAATGCTTGTTACTTGTGACCTTTCCCCTCTATAAGCATGGTTATGGTGCAATTTCTCACCGACCACTTCCCCCAGGACAACAGCTTCTGTTATGGCTCCATCAACTGAATGGGCTGCAACTAAAAGCCAGCACTGTCTAAGACCCTCCTGGCAGGACTCGAAGGTCATTAGTACTTTCCAGTTTTGTCCTGGGCTCCCAGAGTCAAAGGTGTTGGCAAGACTTGAGGAAGCACTCCTGACCGCCTATATAGAAAATATTTCTGGAGGGGGTTATTACAACTATTTCTTAAACCATTCTATTGGGGGCTCATGAAGTTCTAATCACAGTATATACATCCATCATTTGCGGCGGTATTAACGACTTTTTAAAGCTGGGTTGTGTCTCATACCATTCTGATCACAATCAATCCATCTACGCATTGTGTCACATTTGAACATATTGCCCTCATTTGAACATGTTGCCCTCATCATTCTCAAAACACGTACGTGAGAATTGAGCACTTGGTAGGAGTTTCTCAATTTTCCCATTCCCTCCTCCAGCCGGCCTCCCTAATGCAACCTTGATACTCTGGAAATTACTATTAATTTTTAATTTAGTCATTCAGAGCGTCATGCTGACTTCTACCTCTACCATGTCTGGGAGCCAGATGCGCTGCAAACCTGGTGGTCTGATCCTCAGATGACAGGCTCGCACTTTGCAAGTCCTCAGAGTCAGATGAGAGAACCATGGACAACAGGGAGAAGCAGCTTTAGGATGGCTTGGGTTAAGGGGCATGAACGTGCAGGTGGACTGCTGTGCACAGAGGCTTCTGAGGCCTCCTACGTTCTCAGATGCCCAGGACTCTAGTTTCTGCACTGGGAATTCAAGCATTGACATGAGGCAGGACTTGGAATTACACTCTATGATCCCTTGAGGCTCTCTCAAGCAGGGAAGGAATTTTGTTGTCCAATCAAAAGCCCTCAACTCCACACAGCAGAGCCCATAAGGAAGGGGAGGGGGTGGGCGAAGTGCACTGGGCAACGGGGGGCCAAGCGGGGCAGGATGGGGCCCTACAATTCTTCCCAGAAGTCAGTTCCCACAGAGGCTTGCAAGGCAGGGTTCCCCTGCTTCACTCAGCCTCCTAAAGGGTCTGCCCCTGACCTCCAGTGAGGGTCTGCTTCTCCTTGATCTCCAGTCGGTGCCCCGACTCCTGGACCGAGACCGAGGCGCTTGGGTCCAAGGGCCTTTCCAAGTTCAAGGTGCCCCTGGCCTTGTGTCTATCCATAAGGATGGCTTAGATAGCGTGAGGCTGCAAGGGGTTCGGTAAATCCCCCGGAACACAACTATGGGACTCACCCGGGCTTCGGAGCTGTAAGTTGAACTGACCAGCGAGCAGGAAAGCACGCAGCTCCGCCAAGTCGAAGCCTTCACTTCCAGGTGCGCTTCCAAGATGGCAGTCTGGTGACGTCCCCAGCGCAGAAGCCTATTGGGGAGCCTGTCGGAGCCAATAGGGATCCTGGGGCTTGGAGGACGCCTGACGTAGGGGGTGGGGCTCTAATGCCCCAGTGTTTTGCAGAGGGTGGTCCTTTCATGCTCACTCTGCCTCCTCATGGAGAGGCTGGATCATCACCTGGAACACCTTTTCCACGGGAACCCAGGGTCCAGTCTCCTTTCAGGATCCTCCAGTCCTGCAGAGGTGTGATTGGGCGCCTTCGGGATAGCACTCTGTTTTCCACTTCTGGGGGTCAAGGGCGTGCCCCATGGATCGGTGTTCTGCAAAGAGTCATAGACACTATTCATCTCACCTATCCTGGCACTCAGAACAAGGAAACATACACAATTCAAGAAAAGCACCCACCACTGCCCAAGCAGAACGACAGAATGCAACAGAGAAAACCCTCAATCTTAAGCAACGTTCATAGTAGGACCAACCAGAACTGTCTCATGGTGTATCTAGAAGCCTTTCTGATTGCAAGGTATTATGTTTCCACCTCAGTCCAGATGCAGCCATTTTCCTTACCAACCCCTCTGTCTGAAAAGGTGGTCTTTGCCATCACTATCCCACAATCCCTGGTGGTATCGAGAATTTTATTATTCTTTCTCATTTTTTCAAGATATTAGGCCCCATCTCCCTGCACCTACACTCCTCCGGGTTGGTACCACCCATATGTCCTGTGAAAACTTCTGGAGGGACAGAGATCAAGCAGCACCCTGAAGTAAGTATCCAGGTTCCATAGAAGAGTGTTGCCTTTAAGTGTTAGGACAAAATCCACTTACTTATTGTGTGTTTGTTTGTGTGTTTATATCTTACCCCTTAGTTCTTGGCTCCCCTTTGAAGCATCCTTAGTCCTTTTCGGAGGTTACTGTAAATTTTACTTCATGCAGAATATGTATGTTATCATGATGGTGCCATGGGTGTAGGCAATGTTAGGTAACAGGAAAGAATGCCTTTGGAAATTATACCATACAGAGCCATAATTTAGGCCATAATGCAGGGAGGTTTGGCGTGCTTAAACATATTTTATTCCTCTGTGAGTCTGGACACAGTGTGTACACAAACTATGGCATTTGGTGCTAGAACAAAAGAGAACTTCTACTCAAAAGGAAAAACGACTGAATGCCATCCAAGGCACAGTGGCTGTATGTCTTTTTGACTGCCCATGGGTGGAGAACTCTCAGAGCAACAGTTGGGCACTGCAGCTTCATGTCATCCCTATTGACAGGCTTTGGTTAGAAGGGGATCTTGAGGATCATGTGAGTCACTACTTTTTGGTTCCTTAGACCTCTCATGTGCTGCACATTCTACAATCCTTCTTGTGCTAGGATGAGCCTTGGGTACTTGCTGAGTGACCATGCCAGGTTCCGAAGCTCCTGTCAACTTGAGGGAATCGGTTGAGTCCACCCTGTCCATCAGTTCAAAGCCAATAATGACAGCCTTTTGCTGAAGACTGTGAAAATTCCTATCCTCCTTCCTGGAGTAGGGGCTCTTTCTCTCTCTCTCTCTCTCTCTCTCTCTCTCTCTCTCTCTCTCTCTCTCTGTGTGTGTGTCTGTCTGTCTCTCACTCTCTCTCTCACTCAGCTTCACCTTCAGAGGACATGTGGGCTAGAACTACATTGACGGAGTAACATCACACTGACACATGGTGGGTAGCACTGAGAGCATCCCACTGCAAGTGGATCCTTAAGACTTTCCATCCACTGGCCTGTGACCTTCCTGCCCTTAGCGACAGTGCATGTGTTGCCTGATTCTCAAGAGGGATTTAGTGCATCTTATGGGACATAAGGCTTATTATTTGATTTTGGACTTGATTTTAACTGGGCTGGGACATTTTCCTAATATTCTTTGATATAAAACTCTCTTCCACACAAAGGACTCCCCCCTTCCCCACCGCAGGATGTGTTCCTCTAGTCAACCTAGTCTACTATACAGAAGTTCCATTGAAGCCTCACAGAAATGAACTTTGGGCACGCCTTAAATTTTCTCTGGTCAAAAAAATGATTGAGAACAACATGTTCCCAAGGGGCCTTACAACCACGACAATGGTGTGAGGTTGAAGAGCACATGTTATTTGGAGGCGGTAGGTAACTAATGGGGGGGTGGGGAAGGGGAGCAGAATTCATGTCATAATAAGAGGTGTACTCTTGACTGCGGAAAGGGGGAAGACAACTGGTATGTCATGTGACACAGGCTCTAAGGATTGTTGACAAGCTCTGCCCTTCCACCTTTGTCATCCCAGTTTCCCATTTTTTTCACCAGGGAGGAAACGCTCATCTTCATTTGGACTGTACTAAATATCACTCCATGTACTCCAAACCATGTATCCCATGGGCGGAGCGATCTCTGTAGCCCCCTCCCCCCAACCTGAAAACGGTCAACAGAATTGATTTCTCCACATCGCAGTCCTATCTAGGGGGTATCACTGAGGAATATCCTGTACATGATGAGAATGGAATAGGAAATCCTTGCATGGTTTCCAGTGTACTGAGAAGGGAGCCCTGGAAACCTGCCAGACCTGCCCCCAGTGTGATTGGCTTTCTCGTTGATCTATCACTCTGGTATGGGCTCAGAGGCAATCTCCATGGCAGACCGTACCTCAAGACTAGGACACACATTGAGAACGAATATCCGACTGTGCACACCGCGGCAAACCCTCATATGTCCCCAATACTGGGCCACCTTGACCCTTCCTGGCCAAGCATGCTCTCTGAACATGGCCTGCTACTCAAGAGATCTCAGTGTCTCCTGGACAAAAAGTGACCAGGCTCGGGGCTAGGACAGTAAAGGGAATCTTAGTGTAGGTTTCCTTCTCATACACTCGCTTCATGAAGTGGAGCTTCACGGCTTCATGATACACTACTGCTTTTAGATAAACTTTTAGCTAAGGGAATGCTGGGTCTTGTGCAGAAGGGCTTAATATCAGCATGAAGACTTCCAAAGGATGGATCCTAGGTACCATTTGGGTAAAGCTCTGGGTAAAGCTCCAGGCCATCAAAAAGACATGTACATAATCAAACCTCATTTTCTCAAACACCCAGGGATTACTGACACAAAATCCATCACTAATGTGATTTATTTGAACCAAAGAACCAGAGAACCATGCATGGACCCTCTCCAACATTTGCCCCCTCAACCACGTGATCAGAGATCTTGCTTGTGGACATCTCTGGTACCAGAGCGTCCCTCTACTCTCACACCACATTAATTATATACATCGAGATCACAAGGAACATCAATCTCTTTTACCAACACATACAACGCAACCGGAAACATCCTTGGGTACATATGCGTTGACTCTAAGCAAACATGGTGAAAGAAAGAAAGGTAGTCAACCAGGAAAAACAAAGACACAAAAATCAAACAAGGAGGAAACAAAAAAATTAACAACAGAGCTAAATCAACACGATAAGGATGTGACAAGGTTACAGGAAAAGACACCTGTGTGCTCCACGTAGCTCTGGGACTCTGAGGCGGAGCCCTTTCTAGCAGAAATTGAAGCATTATGGTCAGCCTTCATTTGGTGGCAAGGCTGAGGAAGCCAGCGAGTGGGGGGTAAGTGGATCAGAGGAGAAAGGCGTTTCCTGGGCTGCCGAGGAAGTGCTGGGGCCCACAGATTCCTGGATGGCCTGCTTGGCCTTGATGGCCTTGCTGGACTTGGCTCTGAAACAGGCCCTGGCCCTGGCATTAAGGCCAGTGCCACCCCATCCCGATTCGGCCACTCTGCATTCTTCATCGAGCCAGGTGTGTTCATAGAGGAATTCCTTGGTGTCCATCTTATCAAGCTTGTCCAAGAAATGCCAGCACTACCTCCTTGTTATTTTCCGCATGGGCTCTGGCCCCCCACAGGAACTCATAGGGAGGAGGCTCACTGTTGGGCACCTGCCGGTACTCCAGGTACTTCTGCTGAACCAGATCT
>PVJH01049962.1:0-10062 GCA_004026705.1 Nesogale talazaci | reverse complement strand
ACACCAGCCTGTGTGATCAAGAGGGGCCAAAGGGAGCAGGTATCGAGCATCAAAGAACAAGAATCACATCATTATGAATGAGGGGGAAAGCAGGGTGGGGACCTAAGGCCCCCTGGAGGGTAATTGGTCACCCCTTTACAGGGGAGTCATGGGGAAGAGACAGACCAGTCAAGGTGCAGCCAGGCAGTGATGATGCATACAAGTTTCCTCTAGTTCCTGAAGCCTTCCTCCCCCCAACTATCATGGTCCCAACTCTACCTTACAAGTCCAGATGGACTGGAGAAGGTACACTAGTATAGAGGGGAGCTGGAGATAAGGAGAAACCAAGATGGATGAGCCCCTTCAGGCCAGTGGTAAGATTGGAACTACTGGAGGGGTGGAGAGAAGGAGGGGTAGAGAGACGGAACCAACTGCAAGGATATACACATAAGCTCCTATTTGGAGGACGGGCATCAGGGGAGTGGGTTGAGGGAGGTGTCAGGCAGTGTAAGATATGACAGAACAATAATAATTTATAAAGTATTGAGGGTTGATGGGGGAGGGGAGAGCAGGGGAAGAGGGGAGGGATTGGAAAAGCCGATACCAAGGGCTCAAGGGACAAGGCAGATGTTTGGAGAATGATGATAGCAGCAGACGTGCGAAGGTGCTTGGCACAGTATGTTTATTTATGTATTGTGAAAAATGATGTACGAGCCCCTAATAAAATGATTTTTAACTAAAAAAGTAGCTTTTAAAAAGTCATTTTATTGGGGGTTTATACAACTCTTATCACAATCAATACATGCATTTATTGTATGCAAACCACATTTGTATATTTTTTGCCATCATCATTCTCAAAACATCCTCCTTTTAGTAAGTAGCTTTTTTTTTCAACATAAATGGCAACTACACACGTTTGCCATTTGTTACCAGATATAATACACAGGAATAAAATCCAGTAGATTTGTGGCAAGAGCTGAGGAAGAAGCTCAGCATCTTAATTCAGAATAAATCCAAAGTTGACAGCAGAACAGACCTCGATTATTCATATGCAAGTTAATCTTGAAACGGAGGATACATTTAAAAGCCCAGTAAAGTCAAAGTTTAGCCTCGAGTGTTTCCCACTTGAATTTAGAGACCATCTGTCACAAATAGGTTTGACATTTTATTTATTTATTTATGTTGACTTTTTAAACATTAATGATAAAAAACAGTCAACAACAAAAACCTTCAACCAAACATACAACCAATTTCACTTCCATATGTCAACGTCTATAGGGCTGGGTAGAACTGCCCCAGTAGCTTAATTCTCTATGGGTAAGACAGCCTCCTCTCTCTCCCACAGAGGGGCTGGTAGTTTCAAACCGCTGCCCTCGAGGTTAGCAGCCCATCTCATAAGTGCTATGCCACCAAGGTCCTACTGCGAATGAGTAGCAGACATGGACAAATGGAAAAGCCATTAAAAAGACAAGAAATAAAGAAAAGACAAAAATGAACATCAGAAAATTCAAATCCAGAAACTTGTTTTTGGCATGTATAACAGCTAAAGTGAATTGAAAAAAAAAATGGCGTAGTAAAAGAGATGAACAGAAATTTTCAGCAGAAAATTTAAAAGTCCAGTTAAAGAAGGCAGCATAGTATAATGAGCTGTACAAAAATTTGGAGTTAAAAAACCAAAAAGACAGAGCATAATCATCATTTTGCAAACGGAAATAAATGAAAAAGTCCAAATCGTTAGTTGCTATAATGAAGGATTCTATTTGAAAAATATTGAATAAAGCAGACAGCATCAGAAAAAGATGGAAGGGAAACACAGAGTCACTGTTCCCAGAAGAATTGGCCAATATCCAACCATTTCAGAAAACATGCTATTATCAAGAAGTGATGGTATTGAAGGAAGAAGTCCATGCTGTGAGACAGAACAGGCAATGGCAAACAAACAAGCAAAGAAACAAATGCCCCAAACAAGTCTCTTGGAATTGACTGAATATCAATTGCTTCAAAAAATGGATATAGTGCAGGAGATGATAATTGATCGATACCAGGAAACTTGGAAGACAGTTCCCTGGCCAAGCAACTGGAAGATATCCATATCTGTGCTCATTTCATAGAAAGGGCCCTATGCCAGTTTGTCAAACTGTAGCGGTTGTGCTTCCTGGATGCGGGACGGTATAACACTGTTATCTCAAATGCCAGATGGTGAACAGATTTCAACAGAGCTTTCAGACTGAAAAGTGACTACAAAGAGGAATAAGTTGTCCAGTTCCAAAGGATTAGCCACTGAAAACTTCATGAATAGTAACATATCATTGTCAGCTACAGTACCGGAAGATGACCCTCTTAGGTTAGAAGGCACTCAGGACACAATGGGGAAGTTGTTGCCTCCTCAAAGTAGTCAATTGTAAAGATGTAATTGTTGGGGGCTTTTTTTGTTTTGTTTTGTTTTGTTTTGATAGGGCATGCCTCAAAATGAGAAGAAACAGTTGGAAAGATCTATAAATAATTGGCATAGGGAAAACAGAAAATTTGAAGATAAGACAAGTGGAAGACCTCTAAAATGCTTAAAGATCTTGGGCATTAGTGTGGTGAAATGACCTGGTATTGGCCAGTTTTAGTTAGACAATCATGGTTCACTATGCCGGGAATGATAGACTCAAGGGAAATTCCATCACATTCGTTGTTCAAAAAAAAAAAAAAAAAAAAACAAACACGTCAAAATTTATCTTAAAGTACAATGCTAGGCTGAGTCCCAGTGGTGTAAGTGGTTGAGTGTGGGACTGCAGCCCGAGGGCTGGGCGGTTCAAATCCAGTGGCGGTTCTCAGGAGCAGCGCTGGGTAGCTCCCATGACCACCAGAGGACAGTGATGCCACCCCAAAAGTACAATGCTGTGTGTAATAGAATAATATATACACCTAGAAGAAAGTGTAGTTAATACAATGATTTCCAAGTCTATGCACCAACCACTAATGCTAGCAATGAATAAATGAATGAATACTACAAACTTTGTCAGTCTAAGATTCATCAAATATATGATCAAGATGTATTGATAACTTCTGATGACTGAAGTGCAAGTATTGGAAATAGAGAAGAAGAACCAATAGTGGGAAAATATGGCCTTGGTGATAGAAATGATGTGGAAGAACACTTGATAGGAGTTTACAATACTAACAATTTCTTCATAGTATTTACTATGTACTTACTTCCCCAACAGCATAAACAGCAACTTCCCACATAGGCATCACCAAGTAGAACACACATAATCAAATCAAATACTCTGTGTGAAGAGAACATGGAGAAGTGCAATATCACTAATCAAAAAAAGGGTGGGAGTTGACAGTAGAATTAAGGTTGTAAAATTATAAGTTAAGGTCGAAACTGAAGAAAATTAAAACAAGTCCACAAGAGCCAAAAGATGATTGAATATAGCCTTCTTGAATTTAGAGAATGTTCATAAGTAGTTTTAAATTATTGGACATGCGTGACTAAACACCACATGAGATGCGGGATGACATCAAGTGTATCATCCACAAAAAAACCAAAAGGCTGTTAAAAAGGGAAAAACAAAAAGATGTAAGTGGTATCAGAAGAGACACTGAAACTTACTCTTGAATATAGAGTAGCTAAAGTAAGTAGAATATATGATTAAGTGGAAAAGAGCTAAAGGGAAATTTCACAAAACAGCTCAAGAAGACAAAGTAAACCATGGCAACAAGTGTGCAGATGTGGTCTGCCTAGAATTGACGTATGTATGGATTGTGATGGGAGTTGTATGCGCCCCCAATAAAATGGTTTTTAAAAAATAAAAGAATGTGGGGCAAAGAGGAGCTTATACCAAGGGCTTAAGTAGAAAATATTTGGAAATTAAGATGGCAACATGTGTACAAATACGGTTGATACAAATGATGTATGGAATGTTATAAGAGCCGTTTAAGAGCTGCCAATAAAATCACTGGGGGGAAAAAAGAACACTTTGTTCTATTAAACTGGCATTCTATGATGCTCACCTTTCTCATATAATTGCATAAGACAAAAATGGGTGCATAAGCATGTGTGGTGAAAGAAGCTGATGGTGCCAGCTATCAAAAGATATAGCATCTGGGGTCTTAAAGACTTGAAGGTAAACAAGCCAGCCATTAGTTCAGAAGCAACAAAGGCCACATGGAAGAAGCACACCAGTCTGTGTGATCACAAGGTGTCCATGGGATAAGGTATCAGACATTAAAGAACAATCATAACATTGTGAATGAGGGGGTGAGCAGAGCGGGAACCCAAAACCCATCAGTAGGCAACTGGTCATCCTCTTACAGAAGGATCTAAGGGAGGAGATGAGCCAGTCTGGGTGCAGTAAAGCAATGATGAAGCATACAATTTTCTTCTAGTTCCTTTTTTTCCTGCACACTTTTCTGTAGTTCTTTAATGCTACCCACCACTATCTGATCCCAGTTCTACCTTACAAATCTTGCTAGACCAGAGGAAGTATACTGGTAAAGATTAGAGCTGAAAAGACAGGGAATCTAGGACAGATAAAACCCTCAGGACCAATAATGAGAGGAGCAATGCCAGGAAGGGAAGGGGAAGATGGGGTAGAAAAGGGAAACCTATCATAATGATCTACTTATAACCCCCTCCCTGCAGATGGACAACAGAAAAGTGGTTGAAGGGAGACATCAGACAGTGTAAGACATGACAAAATAGTAATTTATAAATTATCAAAGGTTCGTGAGGAAAAGGTGGGATATGGTGGGGAGGGAGGGGAAAATGAGGAGCTGATATCAAGGAATGAAGTACAAAGAAAATATTTTGAGAATGACGATAGCAACAAATGTACAAATATGCTTAACATACTGGATGGATGATGCATGAACCATGATAAGAGTTGTATGAGCCCTCAATAAAATGATTTTTTAAAGAAAAAAACCCAACATTATAATGAAATGTGCAAAGACTTGGAGTTAGAGAGCCAAAAGGGAAAAACTACATAAGCCATTTCTGAAGCTGAAAGAATTGAAGAAAAATATGAGTTGAAAGATTGAAGGGTTGTACAGACAAAATATTAAATGATGCAGAAAACATCAAAAGAAGATGAAAGAAATACACAGTCATTGTGCCGAAAAGAATTGGTTGACAGTCAACCATTTCAAGAGGCAACGTACAATCAAGAATCAAAGGTATTAAAGGAAGAAATACAAGAAATACATGGAAGGTATTAGCAATAAATAAGGATCAAGAAATTGACAGAATATCAATGGAAATAGTTTTTATAACTAATAGTTTTTAAAACCCAAACTGGAAACACTCTGTGGTAATTACATCATTTCGTGTCGACTTGAAGATATAAAACTGTTGGAGAGTAGTCTAGCCTGTCGGTCAGGTCCAAGTCTGATGGAGCCTCCTGTGGGCATGGCCTTCTTGTGAGGAAGACGCAGGGGAGCTCGTGCCATGCCCCCGTCCCCATCGTTTCACCTTCTGGCTGAGGAGCCACACTAAGACCTACCAGAGCCCTGTGGGGCTTCTAGCACCATTGGTTTCCCAAGCCCTCTCACCCCCCACCTTGTGACCTTTCTGAATTCTGCATCATTGTGTGTGGCCGTGTGAGTCTGAAGAGGGACGTATAGACTGTTCTTGGACTTATGGACTTGAGTTGGACTAGAGTGGGGTGTTTTCTCCATGTACAATTACTTCTTTATAGAAAGCTCTTTTCTAGACTTAAAGAGTGTCGCTGGATTTGTTTCTCTACCTGGCCTAACACACACTAGTCTACACCAAGAACAATTATTGGAAGAGATCCATATTTGTGCCCGTCCCAAAGAGAGGGGATCCAGAATTCTCCTTAGAAGCGAGTGTGTCAAGATTGTGTCTCCAATACTTTGGACATGCTATCGGGACAGACAAGTCTGTGGAAAAGTCCATCATGCTTCATGAAATAGAACAGTGAAAAAGAGGTAGCTCCTTGATGAGATAAACGGACATAGTGGCTGCAACAATGGATATAAAAATAAACAGCTGTGAGGTTGGTGCAGGACAGAGCAGTGATTTATCTGATGTGCAGAGGGCAGTTATGAGTCAGAGCTGACCCGATGGCAGGAGGCAGTCTGGAATATTCAGAGAAGCAAAAATGTTTTAGTCTGGTGGGCTTCTTCAGCATAAGACGAGAAAGAAGAAGGGATGACAAAAGGGGACTAGATCTAAAAAGGTCTTTCAAGTGATGGGAAGCTTAGATTTTATTTGTGCACAATACATCTTGGAGCATGGACCTCCTGAGTTGCTAGCAGAGGATCAGTTAAGGCAGAGTAAGCATTTAGGAGGCCTTGGCATAGACTTCTCTGAAGATGGCATTTTTCACAAAGTGGGAGGAAAACAGATATCAAGGAGACCACAAGTAGGTCACTATCTACAGGTGGAGCTCATCAACAGTTTTTAGCACCTTCAAGGACATGTAACAAATAAATGACCTCGAACAGTGAATTTACTGTGGGACTAGGAAACATCTTTTTTACTGGGAAAGTAACTCTGATTTGAGCTTGGAAACCTTGAGAGTAACACATTCTTTCTCACCAGCATGGTGCAGTGCAGGGCACTTGGGGCATGAGCTGTTGTTAGGTGCCATCACTTGGCTCTGATTCATAAAGCTGCCCATTCATGGGCCATCCTCAAACTTGTGGATATGCTAGCATCCTTTGCTACAGCCACTGTGTCAGTCTTAGGCAGCCAGATGGCATAGTGCTTACACATTGGGTTGCCAAGCAAAAAGATCAGTTTGAAACCACCAAGTATCCATGGGAGAAAGATAGGACTCTTTATTCACATAAAGAGTTTTTAGTCTTATAGGAAGTAGTGTTAGGTTTCTATCAAAATATGAAATTATGAAGGCGAGTTTCAATGTGTTTGTGTTGACTCAATATGGCACACAGGACAGAACTAAAGATCAGAAAATTAAGAGAATGTAGCTAAAGATCCAGAACAGTCCAGAAATCCAGGAGGAACCTGGAGATGCAAAGCAGGCTGGAGAGCTGGAACAGGATGGAGACTGGGAGCAGGCTGGAGATCCACAGCGGAGCTCATGTCTTCTCTTAACTGCGGATATTGCGCTGGATCAATTTCTGAGGACATCGTGAGGCAATGGCAGCAAGGGGTCAAACTGCTTCTTTCTGGTTTACATGTGGTTCCTATGAATTGATGCTGACCCTGTGGAAATTAACAAACAAGAAATAAGCTGGTGAGTGGGGTTAATCTCAGAAATGCCTAGAGTCATTATATCAGACAGGGGTTTCTTGGCCTGAAGTACAATGAGCCATCAGGTGTTTTCATCTCTCCAGATCATTAGAGCCTTTAGGGCAGTTGTTCGCAAGCTTCCTAATGCTATGGCACTTTAATACAGTTCCTCACGTTGTGGTGACTTCAATCATAAAATTTTTGTTGTTGCTACTTTACATCTGTAATTTTGCTACTGTTATGAATCATACTATAAATATCTGATATGCAGAATGTATTTTCATTGTTACAAGTTAAACATAATTAAAGCATGGTGATTCATCACAAAACCAATATGTAATTATATATTGTTAAATATTTATTGCTAATTACAAATAAATAAAATTTTGCCTTGAGGTACGGTGTAGCATGGGTAACAGTCTTAATATAACAATAGTAAACTACATTGCTACAATTTGGGACTGTATGCATAAAAAGCCAACATCAGTGCAATGATTGAGATAGCTTCTTTCTCATCAGATCAGAAATTCTTGGGACAGTCTTTGCAAGAGCACAACCAAGATAGAATTCCATAACAAGTCTACTTCAAATTCCATAACAAGTATTTAGACATGACCAACAAGCTGGAAAACCTTGCTTCACAAAGAGATGCTGTTGGAAATGGAAGAAGGCACAACACAGTCTCAGATCAGGATATGACTACACATATTTTTTTCTTTTAATCATTTATTGAGGACTCATGCAACTCATCACAATTCATCCATCCATCCATTGGAGGTCGAGCACATTTATACATTTGCAACCCTCATCATTCTCAAAATATTGGCTTTCTTCTTAAGCCCTTGTTATCAGCAACTCATTTTCCCCCTCCTTCCCCACTCTCCACCTTCCTGAACCTCTGATAATTTATAAATTATTATTTTGTCATATCTTACACTGTCTGATGTCTCCCTTTACCCACTTTCCTCTTGTCCATCCCGCAGGGAGGAGGTTATATGTAGATCCTCATAATTGATTCCCTCTTTCTTTCTTTTCTTTTTTTTTTGGGGGGGGGCATCACTGCTCTCCGGTGGTGGGAGTAGGAGGCCCAGCCCCACTGCTGGAATTGAACCCCTGTCCCAGTGGGCCGCAGTCCCGCGCACAACCACTATGCCACCGGGGCTCAGCCCGATTCCCTCTTTCTATCCCACCTTCCCTCCACCCTCCCCATATCACCACTCTCATCACTGATCCTGAAGGGATCATCTGTCCTGGATTCCCCAGGTTTCTGATTCCTATCTGTACCAGTGTACATCTTCTGATTTAGCCAGATTTGTAGGTAGAATTGGGATCATGATGGGGGTTAGGGGAGGAAGCATTTAGGAACTAGAGGAAAGCTGTATGTTTCATCATTGCTACACTGCACTCTGACTGGCTTGTCTCCTCCCCATGATTCTTTTTTAGGGGATGTCCAATTATGGGCTTTGAGTCCCCAACCTGCACTCCCCCTCATTTACAATGTTATGATTTTTTGTTCTTTTATGACTGATACTTGATCCCTTAGACACAAAGATTAAACACCGTAAGCCAATATCTACAACAATTAGAAAAATAAGGGTAAAGTACAGCTTCAGTCATCAGAAGGAAGGAAATAATGAAGATTAGAACAGACACAATGAATTCAGAACCAGAGAAGATATAGAAAAAAGTAACAAGGTAAGAGGTTCTTTTTTTATAAGGACTAACAAAGTGATAAACCACTAAAAACATGGAGGGCAACAAGCAAATATCACAAGTAAGCAATGAAATAGGCAGCATCACAACAGAACCAATAGAAATAAAAACAATAACAACACCATATTATGGACTGTGCTCCTGTGAATCTGACAGATTCGGAGAAATGGGCAAATTTCTAGAAAAATACTATCTACCTAAAATAATAGTAATAAATGTAGAAAACGTTAACAGACTCACAACAAAAGAAGAAATAAATCAGGTTATTTAAAAAACTCCCAATAATAGAAATTCCACATGACCCAGCAGTCCCCTGCTGGTGATATATGAGTATATGCCTTAAAGAAGTAAGAGCTTGTGCACCAATATATATTTGCATGCTCATGTTTAATGTAGCATGATTAACAATAGGAAGAAGATGAAAACAATCTAAATGTCAGTAGAACAATTAAAGATAATTTGGTACATTCACACAATGGAATGCTATTATATATACTATTTTAGGTGCTGTGTTAGTCTGGGTACACTAGAGAAACAAATTCATAAATATGCATATGTGTATAACAAAGAGCTTTATAAGGAGCAAGTGTACATCAAGAAAACATCCTGGGACGGAGGGAAGATGGCGGCCAGATAGGAAGCTCACGCCCGGAGCTCCTGGAGATCGGTGAGTGGGGGTGACACGGGGAAGGGTGGGGCTCTCAAATTGGGTTTTGTGACTCCAGAAACGCTCAGAGCCCCCCTCTGAACCAGGAGCAGGCGCGACTCGCACGCACGCGCTCCCCACGGACGCGGGCACAGAAGCCGCTGGCACAGACGCTGCGGGTACTTTGTGTCGGCGGGATCCAGGGCGCAGCTCTGCAACCCTGAGATCTGGGACCCGCGCCCACGCGCGCAATCGCTGACCAGTCCTCCCCACCCCAAGGTGCCCAGGGTGCCCAGGGGACACTCCACGCAGACCCACACCTCTCGCTTCCCACCCCCAGGGACTCCTGTGTCCCAAGCACAACCATGGGCCAACCCCTCCTCCACCCCGGAGGCCCGCGCCCAGGCGCACCTTAAGGGCACCACCACTGCCCAAGAGAAGATCAAGTCATCCCCTAACCCAAGCCTGCCTACCTGGGCCACACTTTCTAACAGGAGCAGAAGGAACACCC